>JAFFST010046639.1:38698-53646 GCA_022414735.1 Noturus placidus | reverse complement strand
GGGGGTATGGGACCATTAAGGGAATCTGCTTATAAGATTTTATTAGGCATTATCGGACAGATTCCAGTATTAATGATGAATGCCATGATAAGCAGAAAGTCTCTGTGATAGAGTTAAGAGGGAGGAAAAAGCCATGACTCCTCTGGAAATCTTAAATAGTTTGATATCAAATAGTCTCTATATCAGAGATAACTTTTTTAAGGAAAAACAAATGTGGGTTTTGATCTTATAACAGCTGAAGGACTTTCGACCAGTGCCTTCTCATTCCTTATAGCAGGCTATTTTTTGTAAATGTGCAAAATGTCATAATCCTTTAAAGTGCACCTATTATGGTTTTGAAACGTGCCTAATTTTGTTTTAGAGGTCTCATACAATAGATTTACATGCATACAAGGTCAATAAACACTTTAACATGTTCATATGCAGCATTACCTTTTTCCCCCAGTGTCAAAAACGACTCGTTAAATGATCCATTCTAAAGGATTCAAAGGATTCAGTAAACTCCTCCTTTCAGAGAGCATACTCTGCTCTGATTGGTCAGATGTATCAGTCTTTTGTGATTGATCTACAGCTGTCAGCGTGTCTAAAAGGAAACACGGACTCCCATAACAAGTTTCAGCTCAGTCTGTCAGTGGCTGAAGACCAGAGGCGGGGCTTTTTGTTACAAACCTACGTAGCTTAGTACAGGAAGTAAAGTCTGAAATTACTAACAACTCGTTTCAGCTGTTCTTCTTTTAGGGGTCAATAACGCTTTGATTTTTGAAACTTTGCAGACTTTTTACATTCACAAACAGCTCTATAACACATGACATGAAAGGTAATATTAGAAAAACCATAATAGGTGCACTTTAATGCAGTAACAGCTCCATTTACATCAGCTGGGTTTTTTTTTTTTTTTTTACTGTGTATTGCTGTATTAATAGGTTACATACTGTTAAAATCTGTTGAAATACTAATTGCTTATTTTCCGTGACCAACGGTTAATCAAAGTTATCATTTGACAGATTGACAACTGATTTTCTCGCCTTCCTACAGTAGATATTCACAGAGTTACACGTAGCTCATAAACGGGAACTGCCACAAGCGGAAGACGAGTCACACACTACCCCCTGCTCCATACTTTGGGGAGGAGGAGCGGACAGAACTGTCATGACTGGGTTGCCAGATTGGACTGCTTTAAAGGCCCTCCGATACCTCCAAGATTGTGTTTTATAGTAAATCATCTGAATTCAATCTAATACATGTCTAATAAAAAGTTAAAGTATAAGTGTGTACTGTTTATATATACTATACAGAATCATTTCTATTATAAGATACGTTGCACAAATCTGAAGAGAAAAAGGGGGATTATTGAGTGGATAATATCCTTTCCTCAGAAATACGTCTGTAACAGTTATTTCCTACGCAAAGGCTGTGATAGAGAAGGACAATGTCTTCCTTTTGCATTACCCAATTTCCTAGGCTAGTGTCAGCTCTTTTGTGTGGTTGTTGAGGTGTAGTTGGGCTGGATATTTTGCTGAAACCTGACAATCCTGATAAACAATACCTCGAACACAGTTGAACTAAGGTATGTCTAAAACTGCTCAAAACGAGCTGCTGGACTGAATGAGTGTAGCCTATGTTGAAGACTCTCAGCTGTCTATTACAGGCTTACTCTCAAACCTCACGCGCCTATAGTCAGGTGTTACAGTCTCGCTAATTAATTTTGTATGAGACTATGTTCGTTATTAATGTCGTGATCACGAGCCGTTCAGACGAGGTTGTTTATTTTGTTATTCTTAATTATTATTATTTTAGTATTCTAACGACACTCAGACACACTGTGCTACAGTTACACGTCTGTCTTGGGGTCTGTACTTCATCAATTTATCAACCTTCTGTGGGCAGACAGAGAAAGAGGTGAAAGTTGAGGGAGATTTTCCTCTGTAACACGCCACACTGACACACAAGGACGATTACGTCATGACACGTGACAGGCCGCCGGTTTTGGGGTTTATTTTTTTTTCTTAGGTTTTTGAAGTAGTTCAGGTGTTTTTCGGGTTATAGGACAGCGATTTGTAACGATTACAGGTTTTTAATTGATTAATAAACTACACATCGCGCTTTTTAGCTGTTTATATTTACATTTGATTAAGGTAGTTCTTGTTATCACTGAGCAATGTAGTCGTTATAAACAGCTGCACCCCCCCTCTCTCTCTCTTTCTCTCTCTGAATTAAAGAGACAAAATAATAATAAATTAAACAAATAAAAACGCTCTGTTGTTGTCAAGGCACAGAGAAACCGGAAACCGCAGTCTTGGTTAAAATGATTAGCTCAGACAACAGAGACTCCTTCTATAAATATTAAAGAAACACATAGAGAAAACTTCACATCAACATTTATACGTGTTTCTTTGTTTAAAAAACCCCAACATGGGTTATTCAACATGTTTATTATTAGTCTTGGATTATGTGGAGCGTTACCGTGAATGAGTGGTTTATAAACGTCACTCATTTCAGTGCGGTTATACTTTAAATTAGTCCACACCTACGGACCAATCAGATTTGAGAAATCAGCCACGTTGTCGCCTAGGTTTCTTTACAGCTGGCCGGATTGGCTGTCAGGAGATTCCAGGTCACGTGTGTCCTAACCCTATCTAACTGAGGTGTATTAACGGCAGAAAGGGTAGAAGGAGGCACGGTGATGCAGTGGTTGGTATTGCTGCATCACACCTCCGGGGGAGTGATGGGAATTTCGGATCATTTTACTGACTCGGCTCTTTGAATCTCGTTCAGCAAAACGAACGAATCTTTTTCTGAGTCATTTCGTTCTTTTCAGCAGAATATAATTAAAATGTTGCATGTTAAATTCCACCAACACATCTAGTACTTAATATACTATCAAATTATAGGCTAATGCATCCAAGGCCAAATTATGAGAAATTATTAATTAATAGCCTAGCTGGTCTTTGGGCTATGCAGTCTTTTAATTCACTTTTATTTGTCATGACACATTTGTCACGTCTGTTCCCCGGCCCGGAAACAGAAAGGATTAGTTCACGTCTCGAGTCTTCGGGTTTGAGTCGTTCGTTCATCCCGTTTCCTGTATTGCATGGTGCATTGCATATGGGGTGGTCACCGTAAGAACGAACGACTCCAACCCAAAGACTCAAGATGTGCACTAATCGTGTCTGCTTCAAGTATTGGATGGTGCATTGCCTAAGGAGCGGTCACCGGAAAAACGGACGACTCGAACTCGAAGACTCGAGGCATGCACTAATCTTATCTGTTTCCTGTTTAAAACCTATTGGGATGTTGGAACGCATGTGCGTTAAAAAATGAATGAATGTCTCTCTGCTCATTGTTCCCAAGTCATATTAAAGATTTGTTCAAAATGAACAAATCGTTCATGACCGACACATCACTACTCTGGGGTCCCTGGTTCGACTCAGAACAGTTCTCCTTGTGTGCACATGGACTTCCTCTAATCTCCCGAAAACAATGCCAATAATAATTTCGCCTAGGTGTGAAGGCGTGTGTGAATGGTGTTTTGTCACACTGTCCATGGATCCATCAAGGCCCTCATAAAAGATAAAGCCGTTAGCTAATGAAAGTGAGTGAGAGTCAGGGCAGACAGAAAGAAAAATACAATTTAAGCTATTTATCACAATGGTAAACCTCAATATTTCAGTATTAAAGTGCACCTACAGTATAATGTATTTTCGAATATTACCTTTCAATTAATGTGTTATAGAGCTGTTTGTGAATGAAAAAAGCCTGCAAAGTTTTTAAAAATCAAAGCGCATGACCAACGGAGTTATTGACTCCCAAAAGAAGGAACCGATTCTGAACAGCTGAAACGAGTCGTTAGTGACTCCAGACTTACTTCCTGTACCAATCTACATAGGTTTGTAACAAAAAGCCCCACCTCTGGTCTTCATCAGCTGCTCACTGACAGCGGTAGACCAATCACAACAGACTGGGACATCTGACCAATCAGAGCAGAGTATGCGCTCTGAAAGGAGGAGTTTAGATTAGTGTGAACCCTTTAGAATGAATAATTTAGGATGGATCATTTAACGAGTCGTTTGTGACACTGCGGAAAACAAGGTAATGCTGCAGATTAAATTATGAGCACATTAAAGTGCTTTTTGACCTTTGATGCATGTAAATCTATTGTATGAGACCTTTAAAACAAAATTAGGCACGTTTCAAAATGCCATGATTTGATGTAGTATTGTAGCCTCTGGCCTTATTTGAAGAAAGAGATCAATTCAATGAGAGCTGAGATAAATATAAAGTAGTAGTTCCTGTTAGAAATGAACACAAAAGAAGAGCGATATTACTTTCCCAACATTTGTTTTATTATTGTTAAAAGTAATGGAACTTATGCTTTTCTTTTGAGATACACACCATCCAAATTATTAGGCATTTAAAACTGCATTTTGAGAGGCTTCTCTGCTCGCAACTGTTGTACAGCGTGGTAATTTGAGTTAAGTATTTGTATTTCCACTACTGGTTAATGCTCCCTGGGTTGTTGTTTTTTTTTTTTTTTTCATTTCTTTATTATCCATGAAAATCCGCAATTTCGTAATTATTCAAAACCAGTCTGTCTGACACCAGCAATGAGGCCAATGTCAAAATCACCCAAATCACTTTTTTCCCCATATTCTGATGTTGAAGCTTAACATTAACTGAAGCTCTTGACCCATGTTTACACGATTTTATACATTCAGCCGCTGCCTCGTAACAAGGTAATTATATATTTGAACCAATGACCAGATGAACAGGTGTTCCTAATAAATTGGTCACTGAGTGTACATTACAGTAGGTGATCAATGGGCTCAAAAATTGTTGTAGGTGTACTGGGTGGCCTGAGTTGGTGTAAGACTCTCAGTCAGATGTTTGTCGCAGTTCAACTTTGCTTTACAGCGTTATTCATTTACACACTCACAGACACACACACCACACACAAGCACACAAAGATTAACTCTCTCTCTCTCTCTCTCTCTCTCTCTCTGTGTGCGTGGTTGTGTGTATATGCTTGTACAACTGGGAAGTGACGGTCAGCATTTAAAAGGGTGGTGAACGAATGACTGCCAGTCTGACAGGTTGACTATCAGATTATTACTACTTACTAATGTCTGAATAGACTTTTACAAAAATATAGCCTACTCTTTGTATTTTTAATCTTGTATAGTAGCACAAGTTTCAACTTTTTTTTTCACAAATAATGGACAAAGGTAAGAGCGCAAGAATATTTCACAAAGTGACTTAATTTTACGTATAAATTTAGACTCATTTGCTTTTAAAGTTGTGGATTGAATGACTTCTAGGCAATGTGCATGTGTGCGTTATGTGAGTGCATGACTTGACTGACCGCTGAGCTTTTCAATCGTTTACCACGATTCATCAGTTCTTCAGCAGCTACTGTATTTGTGTGTGACAATGGAGGTAAAATGTGTTTACTTAGCAAACTAATGTTTTTTTTTTTTTTTTGTCTGTGAGAGAGAGAGCATGAAGAAAGACCCCTCACTATGTAAAATAAAAAGTTAGGTTAATTGCAGACTCTGGTAAAGCATTATAATTTCATTATAATTATACTAGTGCACGCAATGCACTTACTGCACTACATATCAGGCACTACTTACATGCAAAAACACGTACTGCACTACATATCAGGCTATATCAGCAGTAAACATATGTATTTGGTTTGTTGAAATTCTTTCTCATTTATCCTGTGATAATTCATGGTAGTTATAAAGCACTCCGGTGCACGTTTTGGAGATGTTATTTTGGTTTATCTTATATTCTAGAGAAAAGGCGTTGTATTAGACACAGAAAGACTCTTTAAAGGATTGTTCTTCAAGGATTGCCAATGGCAGCACCTTATCTAGAAGATTAATTATTCACAGTATATAATTACTGGGATTAATAAACAGCACGCTGGGGAACATATAATGGGCATGATATCAGATCAGTACTATGGTTGTGGCTGACAAATATGTTCATGAAACTGCATAATTGTCCAAGCTGTACATTATCTTGATTCAAGTGTGCTTTATTCCAACCCTGGTCTGCAAATCAAATACAGTATAAATACAGTGACCTTAGTCTTAGCTGGGGCAGGATAATATTAAAAACAACATAGCGAACAACAAGCAAAACTAAGTAAATTAAGCAGTTAATAGTCATGCTAAACTTATAAAATATGCTACTAACTAGTGATTTTTAGACTAACGCTGTAATAGGAGATTGAGAGTTAACAATACCTGAATGAACTTAAACAGAAAAAAAAAGTTTTTTTTTATGATGCACAAATTTGTCAATCATGACTTCATTTAAATCATATCTTGTAATTTTATAAGCACTTGCCATAATTATGATGGTTTCTTGTAGCTCATAACTGTGCTCCAAAGATAAATTAACAACCTAGCTAGTTGCTTAGCTAGCTATATTCAACTTGTAGATTAAACTTGCTAATGACCTCCTTTCTAATCAGGGAAAGGACTGAAATGTAATTATTTATTTTAAATGGCACTGTTCATTTTGATCATTTACATTAAAATAGATTTTTATAAAAAAGAAATTAAACTCTGGTCGACACAGCTGGTGTGTTTCCCGTCTCGTTTGTCACAGCGTTCTAGACGAACACAGAAGAGGTAATATTCAATTCAGTCAAATTTAATTTCATTTATATAGCCCATTTAACAACATACATTGTCACAGAGCAGATTAACAGACATTTGGCTATAGATTTGATCCCTAATGAGCAAGGCAGAATTTTCAGTGTCAAAGAACATCTCCCTGAGAAAATATGAGGAAGCAGTCTTGTGAGAAACCAGACTCAGAGGGGGAGCATATCCTCTTCTTGGTGACACTGGATACTTGATTATGAGTCATTACTCTTTCCAAACTTATGTCAACTAAGTCAAACTATAGTGTGCTAAAAGGGTCCTCATTATGAGTATTTTGGTCCCTTTTTATTTCAGTAGAGAATTTAAGTTTAAATCTATAGTATACAAGTAAAGTTATCGACCGAAGAATGGATGAGACTTAATGAGTTAATGATGTTAATGAGTTCATGATAACTTAATGATGAGTGCATAAATTGTTTTCTGTAAGTGCAATCTTTAGGCTAAGTGAGACCATCCACAGCAATCTTTAGGGTATCCCTGTGGTACCATCCATAGCAGTCTTAAATGTGTCCATGTGGTACCATCCACAGCAATCCTCAGGGTGACCATGTGGTACAGCATTAAAACTTTCCAGTTTTCCAGAACTCCCTTTGCCCATGAATTCCCCAGATGTATGACTTTACCTAATAGAAACGCTGTCTTTAAAAAAACTTGACAACCAAATAGATTTTTAACCTAGACTTATAGATTGTGGCTGTCTTTTAGTCCTAAACACTAATTGGATGGCCATTTCATTTGTGTGTGTGTATGTGTTAAAACCAATGCAACATTTTACTGGGAGCCAATGCAGTGTGGATAAGCCAGGGGTAATGTGATCAAATCTTCTGGTTCTAGTAAGGACATAGCTGCTGCGTTCTGGACAAACAGGAGCTTGTTTATGCACCTACTGGATCGTCCAGACAGCAAGGCGTTACAATGGTCCAACCTAGAGGTAGCAAACTAGTTTTTCTGCATCATGTAGTGACATTATATTTCTTCTATATTTCTGTAATATTTGTGAGATAAAAAAAAGACCTTCCTAGTAATAATATCTACACAAGCTTCAAATGAGAGACTGGAGTCAATAATCATACTAAGGTCTTTCACTTCTGGCTACCTTTGACCCTAGCATAAGTTTTTCTGTCTGAAATAAAGAGGAAGTTACTCAACATCCAGTGAATTTTATAAATGCCAAAACTTTACAAAGCTTTTGTATATCATCTGATTTTGCTGAAACATATTCAGTAGCTGTGTGTCATTAACAGCACTGAAAGCTAATACCATGTTTATGAATAACTGTAATAATCTAGGCCCACTGCTCATGTCTCTATATGTGATACTAGGGCGGCTGTGGCTCAGTCGGTAGAGCGGGTTGTCCACTAATCCACTAACCGTGGGGTTGGCGGTTCGAATCCCGGCCCGGGTGATCCCATGCCGAAGTGTCCTTGGGCAAGACACTGAACCCTAAGTTGCCCCCAATGGCAAGCTAGCACCTTGCATGGCAGCTCTGCTACCATTGGTGTGTGAATGTGCTCTCATTAGTAAGTCGCTTGTAAATGTAAAATGATATCTCTGTAAAGCTGCTTTGAGACAATGTACCATTGTAAAAAGCGCTATACAAATTGATAAATTATAAATTATTATTATTATACTTCTGGGTGTACCTAGAACAGAACCATGTGGAACACCCAATTTTAGGTGGGAATTCACCATTTACGTCTTCAAACTGATAACGGTCGGTCAAATAAGACCTGAGCCAGGAAAGAGGCATCTCCATCAACACTTTCTAATATGTTTATAAGAATATCGTGAACTATGTTATCAAAAACTGCACTAAGATCAAGGAACACAAGCAAGGAACACAATCTGATCAGATTCCAGGAGTAGGTCATTTACCACTTTAATAAGTTCTTTCTCAATACTGTGATGAGACATAATTCCTGATTGAAAGATTTTATGAATTTGATTCCTATACAAGTATGAGCCTTCCCTCGATAAAGGGAAGTTTTGATATTGGCCTACATTTATTCAGCTGACGAGGGTCAAAGTTGGAATTTTTAATCAGTGGTTTGATAACAGTTAGTTTAAATGATTTAGGTACATAGTCTGCACTAAGGGAGGAGTAGATTATTTTTAATAGAGGTTCGATTGCTTTTGGCATGTGATAATATGATATTGTTTTATGACAATGTTTTTTTACACTAAATTGTCTGACTACTCTGAATTTTCTAACAATATTCTCGTTTGTTCACTGAAAAAGAAAGTCAACACTACTACATATTGTTGGTATTTATGAATATGTGTTGGTCTTGTTTCTAATTTACTTTGCTATGGTATAAGATAACAATCAAAGATTATTATTGTTATCTTCCATTAAGGTGGACAACTATGCTGATCTCACGGCAGTAAGAGCCTTTCTAATAATTAATGAGTTATGCCACGGTCAAGGGCAATGTACAGTAGCTGTATCAATGATCGCTAGCTTTGGTTACAACATAATCATTAGGTATAATCCTTGTTTCTGTTAAACAATGTACATTTAATCCTTGTTTGGTTTTAGTTTTATTTACAATAAATATTTTAGATTTGAGATCTAATATCATTAACTAGTATCACTAATTGTCATTTCTGCTGCATCCCCTGCACTCATGAATAAAATAATCATAGTCTGAGCTTGGAGCAGATTGATTCTTGCTCAAATGGGCCTCTGTTAGTACTTGTATTTTTGACCACTAGTTGCAATAATAACTCCCTGGAGCTCAGCATGCTGCCCCACAATGGCACAGGTGACCAAAGTACACCGGCTTATCTGTCCATCCATCCATCCATCCATCCATCCATCCATCCATCCATCCATCCATCCATCTTCTACTGCTTACTCCTTTATCAGGGTCACAGGGAACCTGAAGCCTATCCCAGGAGACATCGGGCACAAGGCAGGGTATACCTTGGACAGGGTGCCAGTCCATCGCAGGGCACAAGTTGCCCAAGACAAATTTCCCTCACGGGACAATAAAGTTTAAAGTTGAAGAGTAATTTTGAGTATATCTTTGTTTAATAACAAAATCACCTAAGGGATTTTGTCACTTTAAATTAAGCCACATTTCATTGGTGTTGAAATCTGTATGCAAAATTTGTAAAATATTTTCAATTCTGTCTCCCTGGGAAAAGAGCGTACCACCATGATGGCATTCTGGAAAGAGCATTCTCAGCAGGCCACAGTGGAGGAGATGATGCTGGACTCCAACGCACAGCAGCTGACCAAGTATGAGCTGCCTGAGATTTTGGAGATGTTGCCCAGCCTGGATGGCATTGATGTATTGGAACTAGGTGCTGGCATTGGGTTAGTAACCTCATTGGGTTGTTTTTTTAATCATGTCTGTGGGAAGTTTGAGTAAGAAGGAATGTTTGGGACATAGATATGCATAGTTTTGTCTTTCAGGAAGTATACTGACTTTACACTGATTTTGTGACATCCAAATTACAGATCTGTTTTTAAAAATGTAGAACATACTCTACGATTCATTTAGATGAAACTAAATGTCAAAAGTTAATCTAATAACTCATATCATATTTACATTATATGACTTTTTAAAGCCTTTTAGAGAGCTTACTGTTTGTCTTTATTACATCAATCATTTTGTTCAGAGGGATGATGCTGATAAAGCTAATTGATGAGAATATTTTGTTACACATTAATACACATGGGCATGGCCTTTAACATCTTTAAGCATCCAAATTGGTAATCCATCCAGAATGTTTATAGTATATTAACACATTTGGCATACTGCAAATATGGGTAAGAAGTAAATGCAAGCAAAACAGTTTTTCAAGACAGTCATTGAAATAAAATGCAATACATTTATTTTGTAAGAATTAAAATATTTCAATTTTTTATGAACAAAATCTGCAGAGGTTTAAAATCTCAGACTAATACTGATGACACTGTTAAAGAAAGAGACGTAAGAATTTAAAATGGCTTTTTAAAATTGGCAGAAAATAGCAATAATAAAAGTCTTATCAATGGATTTTTTTGTAGATTGCTGTATAGAACATAGTTATGACAATGACTAATTAATTACTCAGGATCTGTTCTGCTGGTTTGTTTACCTTTATTAAAAAATGTGACCTTTGATCTTTCCAGACGATACACAAGTCATCTCATTGGCCAGGCACGTCATGTGACGGCCGTGGACTTTATGGAGAAGTTCGTGGAAAAAAATAAGGAAAAGAACAGTCACCTTGGAAATGCAGAGTTTATCCAAGCAGATGTCACACAGTTGGAGTTTCCTGAAAAGAGGTGGGAGTAGGAATGAAGTGGTGGAAAGTACAGTACTATTTTCTCATGTATTCTCATGAATTATTGGAAAGAATAAGTGGATGAGTGAGAGAATAAAACAGGAAATTAATGAATGAACTATGTGTGGCACAGCCATGGTGTGACAATCCACAGATATTAAGTGGCTAATTTAAGCCACATAATGGGCAACATTGTAGGAATTTTATTACAAAGCATCACACGTTATTTTGCCATTCATCCAAAATGCTTCATCATGAAATAAACCTTCAGTTACCTTGACTCGTTGTTACTAGAAGGGTAGTAATGCAGGTTCTGTAGCTGTTGTCTGTGAATGGGTTTTCTGGTGCAGGTCACGGCCTTGGTCCAAACCACACTGAGCTTAATTAGATTTTAAACTGTGTTTTCACTAGTGAAGAATTTCTGCTGAATAATGTTATTGATGGTGCTGAACTGGATCGAGCAGAGTCAGTGTAATATTTGGTACAGCAATAAAACAATTCTGTAAATGAAGTCATGGTTGGATGCTCAATTAGGTAAGTGAGTCTTGATGCCTGAATGGAATCATAGGTCTGTTCAACATTGTTTGGTTTCCTTCCCACAGTTTTGACCTGATCTTTTCTAACTGGCTGCTCATGTATCTGAGTGAAGAGGAGCTGTGCTCACTGGCAGAGAAGATGCTGGCCTGGCTTCGTCCCAACGGTTACCTCTTCTTCAGAGAATCCTGTTTCCACCAATCAGGTTAAATTTGAAAATACACTACACAAATTCATATAGTGGTTGAAGAACTTTAGTCCCCTTGTCCTCCTTTCCTTGTTAATTGGGGGAACTGGTCTTGCAGTGTTATAGAGATGACACCCAGATCATGCCAGTAGTAGGTCAATTATAGGTCTGCCATGCATATCACTTAAAGCCTGTATTCATGGTATAAATTATGGATGAATGCTAACTTTTTTTTATTAAGTCCTGACAAAACTGGATTTGACAGTACTGTACCTCAAATCTGATATTATATGTTTCGATTCAATTTAGTAGCTTCCAATCAATATGTGACTAGCATTGTTCAGAATCTGGGCCTACCATTAATTCACAAATGGTGATGATGTAGGTATTAAGTATTAGAGTTATGTCCCTCTATTGGCGAACAGTCCAAACAAACGGGCGGCTGTGGCTCAGTTGGTAGAGCGGGTTGTCCACTAATCCACTAACCGTGGGATTGGCGGTTCGAATCCCGGCCCGGGTGATCCCATGCCGAAGTGTCCTTGGGCAAGACACTGAACCCTAAGTTGCCCCGATGGCAAGCTAGCACCTTGCATGGCAGCTCTGCTACCATTGGTGTGTGAGTGTGTCTCATTTGTAAGTCGCTTTGGATAAAAGCGTCTGCTAAATGAATAAATGAATAAATGAAAAACTAGGCAAGGCAGAGAGATAAGGTCGTAGGACAGTGTGAACTGGAAGTGTGAGAAGAATAATGACCAGAAGGCTTTGACGAGGTGTCAGATGCTTGGCTGTATGTAGGTACACAAGGTACTTGTGATCTGTGAAAATAATGAAGGAGTGTGTTGCTCCTTCCAGGCAATGTCGCCATACCTCAAGGGCTAGTTTGACCACCAAGAGTTCTCAGTTTCCCAATTCACAGTTTTGTTCTGCTTGAGACAATTTCTTGGAGAAGAAGGCCACAGGGTGAAGCTTTGGCTTATCCCCGAACCTCTGTCAGAGGATATCTCCCACTCCTGTCTCCAAGTCATCTACCTCCACGACAAAACGCCTGGAAGGGTCAGGGTGCTTTAGGTTGGGAGCTGTGTTGAATGCTTCCTTGAGTTGAGTTAGTGCTGCTTGGGTGGCTGGATTCCAGGGTAATGGAGCTGAATCCTCTGATAAAACATCGAAAGTTGGCGAAGCCCAGAAATCATTGTAATTCCTTGACCGCTCGTAGAGTAGACCAATCTGTCACCACTTTACCTTGCTTTGGTCCATGGTGACTCCCTCAGGTCTGATGATGTAGCCTAAGAATGAAATGGTGTGCTGGTGGAATTCACATTTCTCTACTTTGACATAGAGCTGGTGTTGAAGGAGTCTTTGTAACATTTGACGTGCCTGGAGGACATGTTCTTCAGGGGAACCGGAGTATATCAAGATGTTGTTGATGTATGTGATGACACTTCTCCCCAACAGGTCCCTAGGACATTGTTGATGAGAGATTTGAAGACAGAAGGGGTGCTAGAGAGCCCATATGGCATGATCAAGTACTCGTAGTGGCCTGAGGTGGTACTGAAGGCCGTTTTCCGCTCATGTCCATGAATGCATAGCCGGCAAAGATCAATGTGCATTGCAGGAGAAAACCTTTGCATCGTGCCGGATCACCTGCATACGTCTCCGGCACTGAGGAAGCGGATTGCGAGTTTTCTTACTGAGGAAGCAGTCTGTCTGCGTGCTCTGGAAAAGACAAGTGATCTATTCCGTCAGATAGGCAGCTGTTGGTGGTGATCTCCCATGAGCCGTCCGTGGGCATCAACGACTTGTTAGCAAACCTGCTGCTTCCATGTTATGGCCAAGTTTCGTAATGGAGTCACAGATGGAAACAAGTGCGGAATGGCAGTTTAATAAAACAACAAGTCCAAAGGATTAGGCAGAAATCAATAAACATACTGTAGATAGGCAGAGGACAGGCAATTAGGCGAACGATCCAAACTAGGCTAGGCAGAGAGACAATATCGTAAACGTGAAAAAAGTCAAAACCAGCAGCTGGCAGCAGGTGTGTCTAATCAGAACTCAGGAGATGGTGTGTGTGTGTGTGTGTGTGTGTGTGTGTGTGTGTGTGTGTGTGTGCGCTTGGGAGTTGTAGTTGTCTTTGGCCATGTTTGTAATTCGTGGTGCATTCTGAGAAATGGAGTCACTGGTTTGCTGTGATATGACACCTGTGTTCATTACAAGCTTTAAATATTTCCATCGATAGCGTTATTGTTAGACTCTTTCGCTGTGATTGTTCACTATTCTTTTGCTCTAAGACATTGCCTACTTTCCACCCTGGTATAGTTTCTGTAATTGATTAGTTTTAAAGTACATTGTGCATTATGTAGTTTAGTCTGGGTTTTATAAAGCTTAGAGTCTGACACATAGTTACAAATATGTATTAACCATTTTCTGTCATTTATAGGACAATTAGTGATACATACCATATTCCATACAAAATACCAAATATATTCATGTATTTTATTACTTTGTTGTTGTCAATTAAATATTTTGCCAGTTGCAGTTTATTTAATGTATTATTTATATGCTGTACCTTTTGGTCTCTTTAACAGATCTATTTAAAAATGAACAATTAATGCTTTTTATCCTTCACAGGAGACAGTAAGAGAGATTTTAACCCCACTCACTACCGTAGTCCTGCCCATTATAACCATCTGATGACATCAGTTACTCGGGTCGAGTCAGGGGAGAAGGGTAAACAGTCCTATGGGTTTGATACCATCCTGAGCAGAACTGTACAGACCTACATTAAGGTATAAATCGTTATATCATATATCATAAAAATATCATATACAATACTAACATTTACCTCTAGGTACATATTTAAATCATTTCAGTGTGGGGCATAATGATAACATCTGCTGATGCTCTGAGCTCTGTGCTGGTTGTTTGTAGTTATTAAACATGACTTTTGATCTTTATAAATGGTGCACAAATCAGGTCACTGGCATCCCTTGGATGAATGTATTTATTATCATACTCATTCATACTTGTTTTATATATACACACATACAGTGCCTTGCGAAAGTATTCGCCCCCCTTGAACTGTTCGACCTTTTGCCACATTTCAGGCCTCAAACAAAGATATAAAACTGTAATTTTTTGTGAAGAATCAACAACAGGTGGGACACAATCATGAAGTAGAACGAAATTTATTGGATATTTCAAACTTTTTCAACAAATAAAAAACTGAAAAATTGGGCGTGCAAAATTATTCATCCCCTTTACTTTAATACTTTGTA
>JAFFST010046638.1:71701-87456 GCA_022414735.1 Noturus placidus | reverse complement strand
CCCCCCCCCCCCCTTCCCCACTTCTAGTAGAGATTGTTTTCAATAGTAAGATGATATAGAAGATGTCATAATGATGGTGGCATAATTGAAGACAGACAAAATAACTTCTCCTTTCATGCTTCAGTAGATTTTTAATGAGGACACCATTATCAAATCTATTATAATTATAATTTAGGGTTGTTTTTTTAATGGAATTCAGACAATTGTAATTGTCATTTTGGTTTCATCATTATTCCATCACTTTATTTTTTAGCAAAAAAGAGTTCTTATTGCTATTCAACTATTTGAGTGCTCACTTGAACCAAATGTGTTTACTCCAAAACCTCAATAAGTTAAAAAAAATTATTAAGTAAATAATAAATAATTTCAACTTGAGCATATGTTTGGCGATGAAAATGACAGTAATAGAAATCTCTATGGCTCTAATAAACAGCCATAATATTATTGTACAAATTGAAAATGTATTATTATTATTATTATTATTATTATTATTATTATTATTATTATTAAAGTTAAAGGGATTCCTGACTGCGACAAGTTTGAGAACCCCAGCCTTAGTTTATGGTTGTTTTTCCAAAACTTGCTCAACTGTGTCAGTTTGTGTTGTTTATTGCTTTTTCTTGTTGTTTTTTGTTCTTTTTGTACTCTTACCCTTCCCCCTCTTCCATATCACTCATTCCTAACTCATTGTGTTTTTGTCTCTGAATGTAGGACATGGGGTTCTAATGGAGGTCACAGTTACACTGAGGTGTAACTTCCCTGCAAAAACATCAGACAAAAGCACCACAAAAATAAACATGAACAAGACAAGCAATGACTCAAGTTCAGGACATTAATGTTCAGTGATAGCTGGAATACTTTAATTTGCTTAAATGAAATCTATGCATTTTGTAAGCTCTGTATAATTTGGCTATTTGGCATTTTATTTTTACCAAGATAGAACTTAATACTCAGGTCATGATTTGTTTCCTTTTATTCACAATTAATAAAAGATCAACAGATGTTCAATAATTCCTGTCTTCTTCACATATGCTCCTTTCTGGTAAAAATCAATAATATAAGTCGAACTAAAATCGATTGGAAGTAAATTTTGAAATGGTAACAGGAATTAAAACTGACTGACAGATATTGTGAATAATAATAACTGGAGAATATTCTAGACAGTGACTAGTTGCTGGATTGAAATTCTGTCCTGTAAGGACTTTGTTATTCCATGTGGCATATTTTCAGCAGTGTATTTCCACTGTGATGTGTGTAATCCACGTGTACCCTTAATCCCAGAGCAGGTGGCCAGGCGTGTGGTCGTGATGGGGGGCAGAGGGGACCATGCTTCAGGAGACAGGGGGGCATGGCTACAACACACTCATCCATGCTACTATACACTCTTTCACACACTGCCCATTAATAAAGTGTACAAAATGACCACCACGCCAACATAATGGCCCACAGACATGCACGTGCCAGCATTCATAAACTTTACATCCAAACATACACAAAGACATGAGAGCCATCCACAGCCATAAACAGGTGGGCCAGAAAACGAGGGAGGGTTATGAAGGGGCATCTGTTGACAAACCCAAAACCACCATCCCTCCTCTATGACCTCCCCATCTGCTCGTGTGTGGATCTGTGTGTGTATGTTCAAAAACTGATTGATGTCAAGACATGATATTTTATTTTACATCTCGAATTACAAAAAAACATTCCTTATTAAGATCTAAATATGTATCATTAAAACTATATTTTTGGCTGCTTAACACATGTCATGGTGTCATGGAAGTTATTACGAATTGATCACAATGACAGTATAGTGTAATCCAGGTCAGCTGGGGGCCTCACACTCTGATGAGCTAAAGGTTCATGGGCCTGGACCACACTGTGGAGTGGACATGTGAAACAGACTGGTGAACAGGGGCACTTGCTCAAAAGTCAGTTGGAAACTGAGCAACACTTTAGTAGAAACTATGAAGAAATGTCTTTATTTAGTTTGATGTCAGCATACATGGATGCATCTTTTTCACAATTTGATTCACTATGTTGGTAGCACAATTCTTCTTTCTGTCTCATGCTTGGACACCAAAACTTGGAGAAATTTCCAAAAACTCAATACCATATAATCAGGTCCATCAGAAATATAGGGAGTATTTTTAGTAATTGTATTTTATGCTGTTTACCATCAAATCTGAGTGGTTACAATTTTAAAAAGTTCTCTTCTGGTTGTGTGCTGTGATCGAGTGGTAGATGATTAAGTTTAACAAACACCCAAACTTATACACAAAAACAACAACCTTATGCATGTCAAATATCACATATTAGACCCATGAAATCTGCTGAGCCTATGAGACTCCATTTTGCATTTAAAGAGATTCATTAATTCACTCACTCATCTTCAGTAACCTCTTTATCCTTGGATCATGGTGGATCCGAAGCCAATCCTGGTAACACTGAGAACAAAGCAGGAATACACCCTGGACAGGACCATAACTGATTTAAAGAATGTATGTTCAGCCAAGTCCTAATCCCAAATTTATCCATCCATCCATCCATCCATCTTCAACCGCTTACTCCTTTTCAGGGTCACGGGAGAACCTGGAGCCTATCCCAGGAGGCATCGGGCACAAGGCGGGGTACACCCTGGACAGGGTGCCAGTCCATCGCAGGGCACAATCACATACACAGGTTTCCATATTCCTCCTCAACTCTGTCTAAGTCTTCACAAAAGCTTATCTGGTTAAATGGAATTCTTTTTTCTTTCTTTTTTCTTTCTTTCTTTTTTTTTTTTTTTTTACAAGTTAAATACCTGTAATCAGCTTACAGCTTTAGTGTTTTCCTATATCCACTGTTTTGAATGAACAAGTCTCTGTCTGTGCATAGTCACATTCAGCTTGCTAAGTACTAAGTACACATCAAACAAAACACAGCTTGTATAATGGGAATAACAATATGAACTCAAGTGACTTAGATGTTTTATTTTTTTCACAATTTACACCTTATTTTCTTCTAGACATTCATAACAGGATGGTAGTTTAGTTTAGTGATTTGATATGAATGAAAAGAAGCCTATTAAATTACCTTATTTTTTCCTAGTGGACTAGCCTATTTGAAGGCTGTGAAAGCATACTATAGCACTATAATTTCCTTATAGTTTTTTTAATAGTGAAAACATTATAATATATAGATTTTGATTTTTATTTGATTCCGTTTTCTTTTTTTTCCCACGAAGCACAGCGTTTCACTTTACATATCGTAGTCGTAATTACTTTCAGCTAGAGTGAAGGTTTTAACACTTCTGGTTGAATACAAGGTTTCTTAATAATACAGACAAAAACACGACACATATATTTAAGGCTAAATCAATAGTAACTGGTCCTGTAATGACTGTACATGGTCAGTCTGTGCGGTCTGAGATTTCTTCAGGTCGTTCATTCAGGTTTGGGAAAAGCTTCTCAATGAGTGGATTCATATTTATGGGGCGGCTGTGGCTCAGTCGGTAGAGCGGGTTGTCCACTAATCCACTAACCGTGGGGTTGGCGGTTCGAATCCCGGCCCGGGTGATCCCATGCCGAAGTGTCCTTGGGCAAGACACTGAACCCTAAGTTGCCCCCGATGGCAAGCTAGCACCTTGCATGCAGCTCTGCTCCCATTGGTGTGTGAATGTGTTATCATTAGTAAGTCGCTTGTAAATGTAAAATGATATTTCTGTAAAGCTGCTTTGAGACGATGTACCATTGTAAAAAGCGCTATATAAGTTATTATATTTCCGTGGTTGTTTTGCCATTTTCTCGGTTCTTGTGAAAAGCCCCTGCAACAGGAACAGTGTTAATCTCTGGTCAAAATCGCTCATTACATCAAATCACCTCTGATTTATTTATAGATGATCCGTTTCAGAGATCTCGCATAGATACAATACTATGGTCTCTGTAAATCTTTCTACACAGCCAAATCCCAATAGTCTAAATCACAAAGAATGCGGATCATAAATAACAGTGTAATAGTGTGTTTATTTATCCAGACAGATAAGCTAAAATGTTTTCGTTTTAGGAAAAAATGGGTGTCCCAAAATCCGATATACACTACTGTGAAAACGTCTTACAAATCGTTTTTTTAAACACAAATTTTATCTTCGATGTTAATTTGATGATTTCTGCGTTACTGAGTCAGTCCAGTTGAAATATACTGACATTATTGAGAGAATAATATCTTGAAAGATACGTTACTTACTACATTAAAAGGTAAAATGTTGTACTAGCCTATTTGTCTGAGAGTATTATATAATAATAATAATAATAATAATAATAATAACAACGTTTTCTGCTATTAGATAGCCTATATACTGGCCTATATGGTCTATTTTCCCAATCATTTTATTTTATTCTGTTTTTTCAGTTTGTCCCTCTCGGTGAACACCATAAAGTTTCGATCCAGAAGCCTCACTAGAACCTTAGAAAATGTGTTGTATTGAGAAAAATTTAATGTATTCCCATTGTAGTCATTAATAAACAAGGCAAGATGCAGTATCTAACAGTGAAAGGTTGAACGCGTTATTTAAACTTATCATTTAAACCACATTGACAACTTTACTTCAATTGATTCAATCTCCAACTCTTCAATTAGTTTATCAGTCGCAGTGGGACAAAGAAAAGCTTGTGAATGCGGTTGACCCAATCGAAAGCTCTCGGAGCTCTGTACTGAACTCCACCCCTGCATTACTCTGCAGCAACATGCAAAACTCCTCAACAGAGAAGGCTGGGTACACAAGAACAACAACGAAAAAACACTAATACTGATTTAACACCGAAGTGTTTAGTTAAAAAGAAACCAACACATCACACACACACACACACACACACACACACACAGTACTGAATTGAAATATGCCTGCCAAATCCGGAATTAAGTCAAATGAACAAAAATGTATATCTTAATCTTTCAACTTCTCGCAATAAAAGACTAATAATAATAATAATAAATATAAGCAATTACAATTCTTCTTCTTCTTCTTATTATTATTATTGTTATTATTATTAACACTAATGATGACTAGTTTAGCATGAACAGCGTGACTTGAGTTACAGCAGGCTTCAGTCTTATTAAGTGTTAAAGACTATTTCAGCCATCCCGCCTAATATGAGCTAGAGTTATCAGTATTATATCCCACTTAAGTCTACTGAAAACTTTAATCGTTTACAACTGTAATCGTAAACAAAAAAATGTTAGGCAACAAGATCATTCAGAATAAATGCTCACTTCTCCATCTACGATCTGATATTGACAGTGACACTGATCATCTTAAGTTAGGTAGATATCTGTTAAACACGTATCCCCAGAATAAAAATAAAGAAGATACAAAGGGTGAAGTAGATATCTTCAAATTAGATTTTTTTAATATATGTCCAAATGTATTAAACCTATGAATAATTTAGCATCATCAATAACAACTTTTTAAAAAACCACCAACAACAACTAGTCTATCAAAGCATACAGCCTAGTGTTCCCTACAGGATATCTCAAAGTCTAAGACACTTCACAATTTCAAAACGATTTTGGCTACAAAAACAAACAAAAACAAACAAACAAAAACAAAGCAAAAGAAAAAAACCCGAAAATCTGTGCACAATAACTTATATACACCGATTATCTTCTACGGCAAAAACAAGCAATAAAAAATTGTCAAATAAAATAGTGCATAATAATAATAATAATAATATCTTCTACTTCAGATTGCTAGAAATTTTCAGAAGGACGAGTTTTACAGATGGTCATGGTTAACATTTTGTCTCCGTTGTCTTAAGAAAAATATAATTTAATAGCCCGAGTTAAAACATATGACAAACTCGGCATAGATTCTTTCATTTGCATTGTTTTGGAGGGGAGACTTTTACAAACTCACAGTATCGCATTTATCGAATAAAATCATTTAATATTTCTTGTCTGTTTCTTTAATGTTATTACAAAACTTGAAATTTCCACGAAGAGGTTTGATCTTTGTAATCCAAGCTGTCGCCATTGAAGCTCAGCTTCCAAGAAGCGCTTTGGTCCTTGTAATCTAAGCAGTCGGAAGGCGCGTTGATCCCGATCCCGGAAGTTACGTAGCCCTGAGGTGCGAATGAACATGACGGACTCAGGTGATTGCTGACCGTACTCGTGCTTGTCGGGCTTAGGTTTGATGCGGGGCCACTCAGCTGATGATGCACAGGCCCGAGGTAGGAGCCACAGTCCATTCCGCTGAAATAGGATGCAGTGCCCGAGTAGTGTTGACTGTATGCGGGCGCCTGCGTGCAGGTGACCGGGTAAGAGCGCTGCATACAGGATAAAGATAAGGAAGAGGAGGAGATAGAGGAAGAGAGCTGCTCTGAGCCTGGAGAAATAGAGGCCGGACTCCAGATGGACACTGGGGCCGTGCTGGTGGACACGCCCGGTAAGGAGGTGCTTGAGGTGCTGGTGAACGGGCCACTGCTGCTGCTCTCCAGATTTACCTCTCTGGCTGGAGAAGTCTTTTTGCTGGCAGGTCGGGTTTTGTTCTGTGTGGCGGTCTGGGTTTGCTGCTGCTGTTGACGACATTTCGCTCTTCGATTTTTGAACCACACCTGTTGAATTAGGTCGAAATAAATAAATAAATAAATAAATGCATATATACATTGACACACTGGTGTGGTGTCAGAACTGAATCCTGCAGCCAATATATAGCCTCTGAATATTTGGAACAAAACTTTAACCTTAAAATAACTCCTGGAATTCCATCATAGTAATTATGAAATGTTATCAAAGTGTTTATTTTAAAATCATTTTAAAACCATAAATATATTTTTAAATCCCCACTTGTCAAGATTAGATTAGACTATTTCCAATCCCCATAATTAAGGTCAGATACGTTTTTTTTTTTAGAGAGAGATATATATATATATATATATATATATACACACACACACACACACACACACACACATATACATACATATATATATATAAATCAAACTATATTTTAAGCATTTCCCCACGAACATTTATGTGCTGCTCACCTGTACCCGAGATTCGGGAAGGTTGATTTTCATGGCCACCTCCTCGCGCATGAAGATGTCCGGATAGCGCGTCTTGGCGAACAGCGCCTCGAGCACGTCGAGCTGCGCGCGGGTGAACGTCGTCCGCTCACGTCTCTGTTTACGGGGGGTGCCTACCATGACAAATATCAGTTCTCTTGTTCAGATATAAATGGAAAATAGCAAAGAACCGATGATGTTTTGTACATGTTAAATTATTTGGAAATGCTAGTGAATTATCAACTAAACACTGATTTCCATAAATGTTTATTGTCGGGAACTGGATTCGGCTATTCTGCCCTATATGTTAAGGCAAAGGCGGTATGTACCTATTTTGTAATAAATAATTATTTGCGAATTTTGGCAGTGATTTTGTTTAATCATAATTCTTTACCTAAATATTAGGCATCGAAGAAGAAATCATAGTTACTAAATTCGACTCCATTCCCTGTTTAAATTTGGCTGGATCAGTATGAGTGAGGAAAGAAGAGGCTAAAAAAATCGAAACACAGTTCAAAGTTGTCTGCGGTTAAAAAAATACAAATGACTTTTTCTTCTATTTATATTACGAATTATTATTTAAGTCACGAGGGCAAATCATGACTAAAGTGATTTTTTTACCTGGATAGCCCACAGTTGGATGCAGCAGCTCCATCGCAGTAGTAGCCAGACTGAGCCCGTTCACTGTGTACGGGGCTGGTTTCAGGTAGGACATCATGATCACTCTTGGTCGAGAGAAGATACTGTGTTCACTACTGCAAGACGGGACAAAAAATACCCCACAGTCCCCGGCCGTGTTTTCCTTTTAGTCTGTAGTGTTCAAGGACAAGGCCACGAGACAAGGCGCAGGGGAGTGAGGTGCTGACGCGGTATGTATTTGAAAGGGGTGTGGCCACAAAACATCCCATAATTGCAACACGCCTTCTTTTGGAACAAACACAAAACAAAAACAAAACAGGGCGTTAACTAAGTATTTTAAATGACAAACTACTTAGTATTTTGTTTATTCTTTGTAATTTTCTACCCAAAGCATTCCCTGCTTCTAAAACTTCACTTCTGGAGTTCTCAAGTTATTTAGTGTTTGTTGTTGATGTTGTTATTTTTTATTGATCTCCGCACTGGACGAAACAATGTACTCCGCTGTAAACTTGCTATTAATTGCGCTAATGTGCTGTTTGGGACGCAACCAGAGTTCAGTTTAAGGTGTACACTAAAAGATACAACATGGCTCAGCATTTAAATAGTGGCCATGGGGTTTCAAGACAAGCTAATTGTTTCCTAAGTAGACGGACTGATTGAGGACCATTTGCAAAGACAAAGGCTACTGTTGACCAGATAAATAATGGCGATAACAAAAGCCCATTTGGTGATAAACAATGAGCCCCAGCTGTAAGGCCCAGCTCTCTGTTTTGTGGATCTGCAACTGAAACTGAAGCCATGCCATTTTGTTTGAATCGTCATCTCGTGTACATTTCAATCAGTTGTCATTAAAATGCTAACTGCAGCTTGGTAAAGGACAAGAAACTTGCAGGGACCCTCGGGAAATTAGTTGACACATTATTGACACTCCCCGGGTAATTCTCTCTTAATTAATTGCACCTGTAATTAGATTTCTGACGTGGGACTTTCCAAAAGTGTTGATTAACAAGGATTATTCAAAGTTAAGATAAACAAACAGCCAATCGTCTTAGTTAACGTATCAAATGTCCGACTACCCCTCTTATAAACATGGAGTAAGAGTGCAAATATTTTTTAAAACAATGAAAGAAAACTTAAATATCAGTAGGCCTATGTTAGGCGGAAATAATGGCGTGATTTATATCAAATATGAAAACATTGCAAATCGTTCAGACCAAACACAGAGTAGAATGTGGATGTGCAGTAAACAATCCCTTTTAACATTTTAACATGGGCTATGTTGTGGAAATCCTCTAGTTAACCTAACGGCTGCTTCGCTCTGTTAGTCTGTTAGCTGAACCCCAGACATCATACACCAGTTGCTCCACATCCGCTGAATTTTCCGAGAAATTAACGTGATAATCTGGGCCGCACGCGCTGCCCTAATTACGCGACGCTGCGCGTGACTGCGCTTTCGAGCTCATTCAGTTTCTGCGTCATGAAAACACAACAGTCCGCATTGTTTTTCTAACGCCTTGAGGAGGAACTCTAACCACCCCAAAATTTCAGTTACCCAAACTCTATAATGAGGACGGTAATGATTCTTTAATAATAATAATAATAATAATAATAATAATAATAATAATAATAATAATAATCATCATCATCATCATCATCATCGTCGTCGTCATCATCATAATCATCATCATCATTTTCATAATAGCCCATTAAAATTACAATCATCCTTAGTGTTATTTTTTTCTTATGAAGGTACACTTTTTAAATAATAAATATATTTAACAATATTTATGTCATTACGTTATGTGTAATAATGATGCCATGATGAACTGAAGGCTTTGGTTCACCTACTAACCCCAAACGCACCACAATGGTGCGTAGAATGGTAAAATGAGTTGTCTTTATTTTTATTTCCTTCATTGCCCCTTGGCACCTTTCCCAAGTAGCCCTGCACGGTGTTGACAGATTACAGATACATTATATATCGAAAGGAAGATGAAAGAAGGCAGCAGTAGCCAAGACTAATTCATTTGACAGACATAAAACCTTTAAACGTGAAATGAAACTTAGCCACCTTCAACGTCGATCTGCCTGGAAAAGGTTGTCTCACAGCTAACTTGATTTGTTATACACAAATATACACAGCCCAGACTTTGTTTTTTTCCCAGTAAAGTTTACCCTCCTTTCATTAACTAGTAAAGATGATTAAAATAAAGTTAAGTGATAAATTTGATGAATGCACGAACCCAACATGACCATTAAGACACTTTACCTCGTCCCTTGCATACCGTTAAGCCTAATTATATGATTTGTAGATAAACTAGGCTAGAAATTGAATTTTAACTGTCAAGTTCAACTCAGGGACAGACCTCCTAAATGTACCAACCTTGACCATGCTAAAGCGGTTATAAGATGAACGAAAAAATAAAAAATTTAGGAAAGTGTGTGAGTATTATAATGCTTGTACCTTTACATGTTTACAAATATTGTCATATCAGACAATCAGGCCAAAGACATTGTTATGGCGGAAATCTAATAAAAATAATGTATAATAATAATAATACAGTATAATATATTTAACCTAAATCGTTTAGCAACACATCAGTGAAACAAAAGCATATTATCAGAAAAAATGCCTAATAATGAATAAACTTCTGAATCATATTTGCCATGACTACATTAAAAACAATTATAAATACAAATTTACAGTTTATGGCATATAAAACCTGACAAAATGAAGAGTCTGTGCATGCCCATTCATTCTCTTTAGATTTATTAATCTATTTCCTTTCCTTATGTGTTCATTAATATCATATTTCCAAATAATGAAACATCTTATTATGCTTCAAAACAATGTAAGGGGTTGTAATGTATTTTAAATGGTTAAATGCAACCAAGTAGTAAACCCACATATATGCTTTTTGTCTTTAGGGAATGATTGTTTGTGAATTAGGAGACATTGTGATTGTGTACAAGGCCTGGCCTAATTGAACACCTACAGACAGAAGGGAGGAGTTGTGTGGAATGGAGGTTTGGAAAGACAAAACTACAATCTAGAAATCCTACAGTAAACAGCCTACCTACTGCCCCCTATTCTCAGCCTGAGTAAACATGCATTCTATTTAAGACACACACAGAAGAACACAAGTGGACAAGTGCCTTGTAAATTTTCCATTTGCTCCACATATTTACAAAACAAACTGAGGAATAGAGTGATTAAAAATAGTAAGAGCAAAGAATTGATGGAGTGAGAAAGTGAAGTGTAAAGTTAATCTGGCTTGAATAGCTATCTGTCTGAAGAAGTGATGCCTAAAACTGTTTCTCTTGTCTTTTCTTCTCCTCTCGGTCAAACTGCTCCTTCAGTCTTTTTCTATCCTTCCATGTGGCTCTCACTAGTTCTGCCTCCTTATCCTTTTTAATTAGAAGGTCCATTCTCCTGCTCTAATCCTCTCCAGACCAACAATGCAAAAAGCCAGTCTTTGAACAGCCGACCTAAATCCACCAGTCAGACACACACGCACATGCACACTCATGCACACTCACATACACACACACACACACACACACACACACACACACACACACACACACCAATTGTCACAAAAAAAATAACTTTAAAGATACAAATTAACTATACATTTTAATTAACCCTAGGAGTTTCTTCAGTGAAAGTGCATGAAAATATCAAGTGCATATAATAATTATCAATTTGTATAGCGCTTTTTTACAATGGTACATTGTCTCAAAGCAGCTTTACAGAAATATAATTTTTTTTTTAACATTTACAAGCGACTTACTAATGAGAGCACATTCACACACCAATGGTAGCAGAGCTGCATGCAAGGTGCTAGCTTGCCATCGGGGGCAACTTAGGGTTCAGTGTCTTGCCCAAGGACACTTCGGCATGGGATCCGGGCCGGGATTCGAACCGCCAACCCCACGGTTAGTGGATTAGTGGACAACCCGCTCTACCAACTGAGCCACAGCCGCCCTAACTGTCACCGCATATCACTGTCACCAATTTAAAACAAATCAACAAACTGTCCTGTAGAACTGGTGTCTCTGCTAATTTCACAGAAATGTAATGTATAAAGTTATTGATGACAGTAAATGAGAACAATATAATTTTAAACACACACAAATGCATATTGCATTTACACAGGTGGCATGGTGGTGCAGTGGATAGTGTTGCTGCCTCACAGCTCCAGGGTCCCGGATTTGATTACAGCTTTTGGTTACAGTCTGTGTGGATTTTCACATATTCTCTCTATGTCCTTGGGTTCTACAGTTTCTTCCCAAAAACATTCAATTAAGTGAATTGGTCAGCTGTGATGACCTATCCTGGGTGTATTCCTGCTTTGCCTCAGCATTCCTGGAATAAGCTCAGGATCCTCCCTAACCAGGATAAAGTGGTTACTGAAGATGATAGAATGAATAAATGCAGCAGTCTGCAAATGGGCGGGAAACCTACAGGTGATATAGCTCAAAGCATTTCCATTTTTCACAGTAATTAAGCACAAACAACAATATTTCTGAAAAAACAACAGGCTAAGTACAGTGTTGTAACTTGGAAGAGAGGCAGACAATTAACTGGTAATTAAAATGGCTGGTAAAGAGAACAGGGACAAGCTGTGTGTAGCTATGCTTCTGTGGAGTACTAATGGAGTAATTAGCCTCTCACTGTGTGGTAATAGAATTGGCTGTGCCAATGGGTCTCCAAGCATCAGTCAAGTCAAGTTGAGCCTTGCTGAGTTCAGAGGTCACCATGTGCTACATGACTAAAATTGAAGCAGGAGTTACCAAAAGAGACAAGAACAGCCCATAAAGCCAATCCAGGCAAGGGGCTTCTATATATCATAAAGAAGTCAAATATTGTGATCTTTAAAATCATTTGAACACAATCATAGACATGATGTTGTTCTACAACATACATCTATTCTTTTCTGTTAGGGAAAAGTTGTTATATCGAGTTGCCATTAGATAAGGAAGAAAGTAGAAATATCATTAACAGAACAATTAATTAGTGGAATTACATAATAAAAAAGACTGATGTGGTTATTTAATCATAAATGTAGAATCCATATATGTTTCCTAATTCCTAATGTATCAAGTAGTGTGAGTGTAGAAAAAAATGTATGATTTTTTGATTCGTCCACAGAGAGGACGTACTTTTGCTGGTATATTTAATAAACAGTAATGTGTTCAAATGTTGTTTTCCCATTTGTGATCTAAATCCAGCTCAGACCCGAGGCTCATTTTCAATTTTAATAAAATATTTAGTTCAAATCATACCATACAAAAGACTTGATCCCTGGATAGACACTGCAGGCCACTAGATATAGCCAAAAGCAATAGAATCAATCTAGCACCCCAAGCCTGTGATTCTACCTCTACCACTACCTTTAGGGGGGTTCACTAATCCGTAAACCCTGAATATAAGCTTAAGTAAAAGCGCTGTAATACTGGCAATTTGGTATAGCAGAGTTTCTCCCCATGAGAGAAAAAATCCTGTTGACTATTCAGTGGACAAATTGTCCCAAAAGCAATGCCATTAGACCAGTGTGCCACTGATCCCTTTGTAGGAAATGCTGTTTAATTGCCAAGAGACGGTCATTGTTTGGGCTGACGGGTAAATATTATCTTGGAACTTGGGCAGTATCTTGAGAAGGAATGGGATTGAGAACGGAGTGGGAAGCATGTGGGAAGGTGGCCCAATGGCTTCAGGCAGCAAAGAAAAAGATAGGGATTAACAAGGGTCAGAGGGAAAATCTAAGCTTCCAAAAGTAGACACAGAATCAAAAGTTTAACTAGTGTGTATGAGGGCATAAATATGTGCCAGGTTTTTTTTTCATTCAGGATTTGTTTGAAGGTGACTAAGGTGACTAAGGGAGGTCTTGTCTTTTTATTCCACTTGAGGGTAGAAGCAGTTTTTCTTTTAAAAAAATAATTTAAAAAAAATTGATTTGGACTATTTTCATCTACCTTCTTCATCTCCTGGTAAGCAGATAATCTGTTCAGAAAAATTCAGGCATTCCAGAGATACAAAGCTTTTACCAGTAAATAAATCATAGACAGGCTGTACTTGTTGACAAAAAAAAAAAAAAAAAAAACAACAACAAGAGAGAGGGAAACATGGAAAACAAAGCTCTTCCCCAATTTTGTGCCACCATACTATCTATTCCCACATGAATGTTGAAGAGTTTGGACAAAGCCCCAGCTTCCATTCCCTTCCCTCCCTTTGCCCCTCTCAGTGGATCTGTCCATGACGATTTAAATTGGATGTGATAAGTGTGGCCGCCATCATTATGCACCATTGTCAGAGGGAACCTGCAATATGAGCAATGCTTTACACACTGATTGGCTTTGATAGGTCACGAAGACAGGCGAAGCAAAACCCCTTCTGTCTTTTTCACCGAGTTCCTTACAAAAAGGGCCTTTATAAGTGTGTTGCTTTTCTCCTGCCCCACATCACCATCATGCTGCTGGATTAAAGATGGGAAATTCAGTTGGACCAAATGGGCTTGTCATGTGGTTTGCCTAATCCACTTTTTACCTTTTCCTGACCATAAATCTGATGCATGCAATTTAAAAGAAATCTTTGTCAAGAACAACTTCTAAATCTTTCAATATGTGAAAAGAAAACTATATTGTTCACTGCTAGAGTGCAATTATATGTTTCTACAGATTATTAATACAATGTGTAAAAAGAGAAGAATATGGGATGTAACAGCTGTCAACATACTGAGGAACCTGAATGCAAAACCTAAAATATAGCAGAGATCAGTTGAACAGTTGTATGTATTCTTCAGTCTGTATTTATGTTCGGATTTACATGCATTATCTGTTCACCTCTCTGTAGTAAATATCTGTAAATGTGGAAGTGCCCTGTCTTGTAAACCCATGTCTAAACTTTGGTAATCTCATTTGGAAAAGCTGTTTTGTGGCTAAAGCTTTGAAACATGGTTAATTGATTAATCTGGCCTGGGGGTAGTATCAAAGTAGTAGTATCATTTCACTCTTAGTACTAACTAATGGCATATCTGCACTAAGTTGGTTTGAGTGTTATTTATATTTCACCATCAATATAAACATTTATATCTCAGTTTGCAAATGGGAAAAAAATTAGGGATTCATTTTCATGATGGACCCCCTACCGCCAAATCCCAAACCCTGCTCGCCTACCCCTCCAGTGCAGCTTAATGCTAAGAGTAAAGGAAGGAATACAGTCTTTGTCACCCTGCTGTTTTCAGAGTTTAAGAACAAGAGGAGTTTAATCCTCATTGTTTAGGAGGCTAGGGGGTGCCCAGGGTCCGGCAGCTGTAAAATGATCCAACTGGCATACCCTAATCCCCCCAGACCCCCAACCTCTAACTCTATGCCCCAACAGGCCACATTATCATCCCAGTATCTGCTACACACTGGAGACTCCTTCCAAATATGCTAAATAAAATCTTCTCACAGAAGACTTCATCATATCAACGATTATACACAAATTTTTAATCTGTTTATGTAGAGCGTCTACCATACACGTCCATGTGTAAGTTGTTACTATAGAGAAATGGCAACATATTAGGACCTTGTGTTATAGCAAATTAATTATTACAAACTGTAAACTTGTATACTAACACATTTTTAGTAACAAGTTAATTATATAAAATGGAGCATTCAACAATGTTGTGGTATAATTTCTGATAACATGCAATTAAATTTATTTAGTTACAGGTCATGTGAATGATTGTTGTTGTTGTTGCTATTGTTGTTGTTGTTGTTGTTGTTGTTGTGTCTCTCTGGGTATTAGGATAGAATATAGTGGCAAATGCTATACAGAAATAAAATATAATATCAGTAGCATGATGATAAATGGATAAACCAGAGATAAACTTAAAAACATATGAAGTTAAAAAATCTTATTTTAATGCTCTTGCTGTCCATATTGTGCAGTAAATAGATAAGTCTCACTGTCAGTCTTTTTCCTTCTATTATTGTACTATCAAAACATCTCTCCCCCTCATCTTATGACTCTCTCTCTCTCTTTTCTCTCTCTCTCTCTCTCTCTCTCTCTCTCTCTCTCCCTCTCTCTCT
>JAFFST010046638.1:44642-63189 GCA_022414735.1 Noturus placidus | reverse complement strand
GAAGAGTTGTCTGCTATCCAGCTTGAGCTGCAGGCTGTGAAAACACAGCAGGTTAAAGATAGGGATGATGCTGAGGCCGCCATTTCAGCACTGAAAGATTCGGCTGGAGGGCTCGAGGACATGCTCATTCATGACATGGCACACATGAAGTCTACCATCGAGTCTCTCACTGAGACCGTGAATCAATTACAGAATAAATGTGAGGATTTGGAGACGAGGTCGCGGCGCAATAACGTTCGAATAATGGGAGTTCCAGAAGGTTCTAATACATGTTCCATTGCTGCTGTAGCGGCCTTGTTAAAAGAGGCGTTTGGTCTGGAGAAGGAGCCGGCTTTGGACCGGTCTCACCGGACCTTTCAGCCGAAGCCCAAGCCTGATGAACGACCACGAGCTATTGTGTGTAGATTTCATTATCACAGTCAATGTGTGGATATATTACGGCGCACGAGAGAGCTCCAGCGGATTAAAGTGAAGAATTTGATTATCTCCGTTTTCCCTGATTACACACCTGAGATAGCCCGGGCTCGAGCTGCATTTAATGAGGTTCGGCGTCCGCTTCGTGATCTTGAGGGCGCTCGGTATGGAATACTTCACCCAGCTCGGCTTCGCATTACACATAACGGTGTCCAGAAGGACTTTATCTCAGCGGAGGAAGCAGGAGAATATGTGAAACTCTTGATATCAGGATGAACTGTATCACCTGCACAGTGGCGTGTTCTTTTTATTTTTTTTCTTTTTATTTTTTTTTAAGTTAAAGTTAAGGACATTATATCTGTTATTGTGCGCAGACTGTTTATCAGATTTGAAGTCAGTAGGGGATTTCTCTTACTGAAATCTTTAGTTTTGGTAAGGGTTGGTTAGTTCAGCGTTCACCATCAAACATGGAGGGGGAAACATTATGCTTTGGGGGTGTTTTTCTGCTAAGGGGACAGGACAACTTCACCGCATCAAAGGGACGATGGACGGGGCCATGTACCGTCAAATCTTGGGTGAGAACCTCCTTCCCTCAGCCAGGGCATTGAAAATGAAAAGTGATTACTAAGTCATTACAAAGTACTAAGTCATGTTTTGCAGAGGGGTCAAATACTTATTTCCCTCTTTGAAATGCAAATCAATTTATAACATTTTTGACATGCGTTTTTCTAGATGTTTTTGTTGTTATTCTGTCTCTCACTGTTTGTCACGATTCTAAGGACTGTGGACTCCATTTCCCATCAGCCACCGTAAGTCACATGTTTTTCTGCACCAGATTCACGTTTTGGTTAATGAGCACTGGGGTGTGTATATATAGTTGGGTTTTGCACTTAGTCTGGGTCTTTCGTTGTAAATGTGTTTAGACTCTTGTTCTATGTCTCTCGGCGTTCTGTGTCATGCCCGTGTTTTTCATGTTTAGTCTTAGTGTTAGATTCATGCCATAGTGTTTAAGATAGGTTAGTGTTTTTGTCTTTGTTTTGATTTGTTGAATAATAAATCATCAAAAATCCAGCAATTGCATCCGACCCCTTTATGCGAACGTGACACTGTTCCAATAAACCTACCATTAAAATTATAGACTGATCATTTCTTTGTCAGTGGGCAAACGTACAAATCAGTAGGGGATCAAATACTTTTTTCCACCACTGTATATTTAACCAACTTAGTCATCTTAATAGGTAGTTTACACAACCTAACCACAAGGAACACTTATTCTCTTCCTATAACAACATGCACCATGAACATTAGTTATTCAGAATTTGACAATTCACAAATGGTTGTATTTGAAAGTTTATGTTGTTGATAATGTGTGTATAGGGCCTACATTGCTAAAAATCACTATCGTGAACAAATCATTAGTTGTTCAGAAAAATAAAATAAAGCAAATGTTTGTTATTGTTAAAAGTTATTAACAAAAGTTTGCGAATTAATTTCAATTTTACAAATTAACAAATATCACAAGTTACTATGCTCAATGCTATCATTACAGGGCATTAGGATCTCAGGTGCAGGATTGGGGGAAAACAACAATGCGACATCACCGCCCTCTTCACCTACTTTAGCAGTAATGCACTACAAATTCCAATATGAAGAAGTTCTAAAAATCCTCAAGGTGTTTACCCATTTGTCCAGACCGACTGAAAACTATTTTTTATGACACGTTTGGTAAATTGACACATTATTTATTTGCATCATATTTATTCATGGAATCAATTAATAAAATTTCAATAATAGGACATTCAGGGGCGGCTGTGGCTCAGTCGGTAGAGCGGGTTGTCCACTAATCCACTAACCGTGGGGCTGGCGATTCGAATCCCGGTAAATGTAAAAATTATACTTCTGTAAAGCTGCTTTGAGACAATGTCCATTGTAAAAAAAGCGCTATACAAATTAATAATTATTATTATTCATCATCCACATAATCTTATATTGTATGAACATAGTAGACTAAGTAAAAGGTACTACATATGAGGGTGCACTAAGTAACATTCTTTATTTTCTCTCTATTTTTTCTGTCTTTCTTTCTTTTTTTACAACTCCAACCAATCTAGGTTTGGGATATCCAATATTTTCTAGATACATACCAATATTTTATAAAATTCAGTCAAACAGATTAATAAAAAAAAATTACAGTAGAAAACCACCACTAAAAGTATAACATCTTACCAGTTTTGTTCTTGGAGTAGCAGCATAACACAGAACTTAAAAAAATACACATCAAATAAATCTCTATAATTATATGAACACAGTATACTAAGTAAAAAAAATCATGCATTCATTTATTATATTCCTTTACTTTTCCTCTCTCCACTTATTGTATTTTAAGTCTGTTCCAATTAGCCAGAATCATGCTGGACATCTTGATTTTTTGTTTCTTTTATTATAAACTTGTGTACATGATATGAACAGACTTTATGCTCATTACTTTACAGTAGTACATATTATGCATATACAGCCCTGCTAGGGGAAAAAAACACAATTAAACCATTAGATATTCGAAAGGTTTCCACTACAAATACCATTAAAACCATTAACAAATGTAGTGGGTTTTGGGCCATATTCTATTAGAGTTTAATGCGTTGTATTGGTTTCCACTAGACATAAATATGCCACCAATAGAACCCAACACATTACCAGTAGAGACCTACAAGGACGCTTATAGTTTCCATTAAAACCAGTAAAACCATTAGAATTTTTGTAATGGCTTCTATTGTTTTGTTTTCGGAAAAGATGTATCAAGGGTTTAGTAACATAAATTTTGATTTTCACTTATCAGGCCATAATATAAAATAAATGCTGCTAAGTTAAACTGACCGAACTGTCCCAATACACCCGGATTCACTCTACTTTATTGAAGTGTTGCGTAATTGAAAACAGAATTTCCAACGTCTCAGTGAAAGATATGCGGCGGTGTGTCGTGAAATTGCTTTGCAGCAATAATGGCGACCGTATCGACGCATCGCTTTCCGGCAGAGAGAAGAACGACGCTGTGCAGACAGTGCGGGAGCCGGAACTTAGCAGAGGCTGAAAATGAGTTCTCGTTTTTATCGACGCGTTTTGTTCGGTGTCTCATTTATGAGACTCGGTGAATACTGCTTCCTTTATTAGGTTTTGTACCGTGAACGCTGATGGCCGCGGTTCCGACTGGGCCTGGCAGCGGGTCCCGGGCAGAGATGATTTCCTTCCTGGGGAAAGGCTGCTCTGTCCCCGGGGAACGGGAGAAACTCGGGCGTAAGCTGCAGGACTCGGTCGTGGCAGATACTGGACAGAAATCAGATGTATGCGGGTGTAAACTGGAACGAGGGAACCCATTCTCAGAGCTGAACCACCAGTGTGAAACGTTTGAGCGACGAATAAACAGCTTGAATTGTATCGGAATTTCTGGTTTTATCCATAATCATAAAGAGGATGAGAGCTTGAATGGACTTAAAGCGACTGCAGAGCACTTTGACAGATCCAGCTCTGTCCAGAACACCAACAACCCAGAGCACAAACTAGGTTTACCTTGCCAAGACATGAACAAGAACAGTGACATCAGTTTAGTTCCATTATCTCGAACTGAAACCAGTCAAAGTCATGCCAATATTGGACATGACCTTGGTAATAAAGTCACAAAATGTTACCTAAGGACTGATCCAGGACCTGCAGTAACATCTCAGTCTGTAGCTACTGCTGATGGACCAGTATTAGAGATGTGCAGGTTAGATCTGAACCATTCGCCTGTCACGGAAGCGAACCAAAGTCAGGATGTTGTGTATGTGCACTATGAGTCTGAACTTCAAATGCCAGGCATAATGAGACTGATAACCAAGGATCTCTCCGAGCCTTATTCCATATATACATACCGGTATTTTATCCACAACTGGCCACAGCTTTGCTTTCTGGTACGTAGACAGCTACATCTGACTTGTGTCCATGATTTGGTTCAGTGAACTACTGGGTTGTAAGTTCTGACTAAACTGCAGGATGAAATGTGGATGAGCAAATTGTAAATAAATATCAATCTGTATTTTGGACCAGTGTAGCTAGAAGTTTGTGAATAGTTGCTGTCAGGAGAAAGGTTTCCATTTGGCCTAATATTTCATTTGGCAACCACCATGCATTGTTGAAGCACAAGCTGTACAAAGAAGGCCTCTGTAAAATGAATAGCATTTCTATCTAAAGCATGCCTAATCCACTCCCACTGCAAAGCCCCAAGGACAGCAAGTGAAACCGGAGTTGGATCACTGGGGTGTCGAGAAGCTGTGGTAATGCCTGAGTGGAGGTTATATATAATAAGTTTGCATTTTTACGGTTACTGCTGGACCACGCAGATAGACTTGACTGTGTACACAAACTAGAACGCAACATAGAAAGAAGAACTTATTAAACAGTGTAATAAAAACATAATTTTATCATGGGTTCTGATCATATCTGTACAAAAATTATGAAAGATTAAAAAAAATAAAGCACAGTGACTAACCCATAGGACATTATTCCATGATATATGTTACTCTTGAAGCAGGTTTAGGAACACTAAAGCAGTGACCATGATTGAATTTAGCAAAAATAAAAACCTTAATTAGTGTTTAATTTGAGAGAATGATGTAGTTGATCATTTAAATGGAACATCCCTATATTAGAATGATTTAACATGTTTCATGTAATTTTTAATGGTCTTAAATCTTATATATGGTGTAACATTAAGCATCACATCAGATTTTGTGATAACCAGGACATAATTCATAGGACATTTTGACATTTAAGCAACCTTGGGAAAGTTCGGCCATGGTAGCAGCAGTGTAATACTTTCTCACATAAAGCACAAATGCATTACTGGTGTGTTAAATTTGAGGAAGTTCTTAAAGTTGTTGAGGAATTAATGGTCATGGCTTACAGACAGGCATAAGAATATTCTGGTCCCTGTAATAATTAATATTTTCAGCTCTGACTGCAGAGTGTCTGGAGGGGACTTTAGAAGAATTTGAGGCAAAAAAAAAAATATATATATATGTCTGTGTTGTTCTCTTTTGAAAATTTAGCATAGAACAAAAGTGTAGATAAAGTTAGCGCTTCTATCACTATATAGTTTATTAATGATTGCCTTTTTTTTTTTTTGGAACATTACTTTTAAATTTTTTTTTCAGGCAATGGTACAGGAGGTCTGTGTGGGAGCAATTGTGTGTAAGCTAGACATGCACAAGAAAATGTTTCGGCGTGGATACATTGCCATGCTTGCTGTGGACTCCAAACATCGTCGAAAAAACATTGGTGAGGTTTCCTCTTTTTAAGTTAATGACCAGGTGATTTTGCGCAGTACAATGTGACCAGCATTTATTGTTCATTCGGTCCAGGATTTATGTTTAAAAAATATTTTGAAAAACTAAAAACTTCGGTGAGTCATATCTATGAACATCATATACCTAGAGATTCACTGTGTTAGATGACGACAGGAAATGCATATGACATGACCTTGTACATAAATGTCTTTGGAAAACCTTGCACAAAGCTTTTTGTTTTAGGTACTAACCTTGTGAAGAAGGCCATCTATGCTATGGTGGAGGGAGACTGTGATGAAGTGAGTTTACGCATGCTATTTTACACATTTTTTCAAACTACACGCTCAGATTATTGTATCTGGACAAATAGGAAAAGAATAGTAATTGTTGATTAGTTTATTATGGGTGAGTAAGCATGATATTTGAGAGGCCACTATAGCAAACCTCTTTTTTTTTTTTTTGTTTCTTTTTATACTAGGTGGTGCTGGAGACAGAGATCACTAACAAATCTGCCCTGAAGCTGTATGAAAACTTGGGGTTTGTGAGGGACAAGCGGCTCTTCAGATATTATCTCAATGGTGTGGACGCTTTGCGGCTCAAACTGTGGCTACGCTAAACACAGGCCCTGTCAAAGCTTTCCTTTCTTCAGTATGCTCACAGTCAAAAACACCATTTTGACTGGGCACAATTATTCAAGGCCATCTTTGCTGGTTAAATAAAGTACTATTCTTGATTTGTCTCTGTGAGAGCCAGGGAACACACAGAGAAAAAAAAAAGTTAAAACACCACAAGTGTAGCAATTGAAGTCCTCAAAGAGTCATCTGGTGTGAATCTAAGCAGGGTTGGATCTCAGAAGAGCAAAAGGGGGTAGATCCAGCAGATTCAATTAATAATAAGCTGCAAAAAAGAAGTCGCTTTAGTGTTCGTTTGACTTGAGGCTTCAAACAAGATGTTTTTTTCCCCATCATGCTTATACTTATAAGTGATTTGAACAAAGAGTGCAAGGTTTTTTATGTAGTGTGGTGTGTGTTTGATTGAGGGTTTGCTGTGAGTAGTGTGTGCTAGTAATGTGCTTTTTGGTAAACAGATATGTGTTTTCTACATGTGTTGGAGACTTCCACTCTACACTGGTCCATTTCTCCAGACGCTTTAGTTGCATCAGGCATTATTTGATGGGCTGCAAGAACAGTTCATGAACTAAAAGAGCAAAACAAAGAATAAACACTCATCATTTGTCAGAGCTCTTTAATGTGCTAATGATGCTCATATGCACAAACGTAATGCTCTTATCAATCTTTTGAGCAATTGAGCAGTTTTGAATAGTTTGTGCCTGTTCAGGGAGCGTGTAGGTTCTGTGTGAAATTCTGCTTATGGAAGGAATTTCCAACTTTAAATTTATGTCTTTGAAAAACATGTCTACCCCACAGAAAAACACAGCAAGGTCTGACCAGCAACTATCTGACAAAACACCTGCTGAGTTGGTCACCATTAAGACAATTTGAGAAACAGTTTATGAATTACTAATACTATTGTTACATCATAGACATTTTATTTTATTTTAGTAAGTAATGCAACTAAAATAATTACAAAATATTTTTTTCTTTATTAATCAGTTTAGTCAAGTAATAGGAAAGGTGGGAAATAGCAGATGTGCCATCTTTCGTGCATTTTGCATAGGAACTCTGCATTTTATTTTTGGAGTATGCTGCTATAAATAAAAACCCCAAAAGATACAAAGTACTGTCACCTGAGACTCCTTACATAAATGTCTCCCTACAGAAAGCGTCACCATATAAACGATTATAATCTTCGTTATGTAAAAACACATTAAAAAATTGCTTTTATTATTAGGTGTAGAATATGTAACACGTCCTGCATACAAGTCCCTGTGAATGAGTTGTTACTAGAGAAGAGACTATTAAGACATTAGAACCAGCAAATTAATATAAACGTGATTTGAATTACAGCCGACATTACTGTCAGAGCTGCTGTTATAGAAAATTCAACAGATTCAAGCACTCAGAATATAACATTTTACTGTTAAATGCAAAGTTTAGAGGAAACCAGACAAATAAATGTAATATTCCTTTATTATTACAAGTAACGAAAAAGGTCAAAAAGTGGGAGTGTTTTGTGTAAGTATTATTTAATAACTTGTGTGCCCAAACTTCATCTATATTATAACTGCCTTAACCTAATCTGCATCCTGTGAATTATTCTTGTTACGAAGTAAGTTTGCTGAATGTCATCCACAGTAAGAGTATTTTTCTGTTAGTCTTGCCTTATGCTTTGGATTGTTGCCTTGTTTTATTTTTTTTTTAATGTTTTGGATACATTTTTAAAATATATAAATAATATAAATTATTTCATAATGAGGGATGCAAACCATACACAACTACATGTATAAGATCATACAGAAAACTGAAAATTGGAAATAATTTTATAATTATGTGGAGTGTCTAGTTAAGTTGATGTGTCAGCTTTAGGATGAGGTGTCTACTGGAGATAGTGGACTGTGAAAGACGTACTGTATGTGGAAAGTGTGTGAGCAAGGCTGGAGAAGAGGGAAGATAAGTGGAGGAGGAAGCACCTGAACTGTTTACCGGGTGTTTCACACTTTGCAGCTTTCATTGAACTACATTTAAATAAAGTCTGTTTTAACTTTTAGAGTGTCTGTCTGACTAAGTGATGCTATTATCTGGAATTACACTGTAATGTAGCTCAATTGCAATGTGCTGCCTAGCTTTGCAACTAAGGAAAATATATCTTAACAATTATTCTACAAATAAAAGTGAGACCAATAAGTACATTGATCCACACTACCTTCTGAAAAAAATCTCTCTACCTCGAGTCTTCTCTTAATTCAGTCGGCTGTGTTTAGCAGACAGTAACAGTCTAATAAATAAAATAAAGTTCCTCACATCCAGCAATAATATATATTTTTTTGTGATTTAAAACTCTGCACCTGACAAGAGGCATGACTAGATTAGAGAGAAACTCTACAACCAAATATTATGTATGGAGAATGAACACAGCAGTCAACTACAGTTCCAGGAATGTAATGTTAAATACTTCAGATTTTCAGCATGTTAAAATCGCTTGTCACAATGTGGAGTGTAAAAATTCAATACATGATCTAGTTATGTATAGAATCAGTTCCTCTGGTGCTTCTCATTGGGCTGTATTAATCAATAGTAGGTCATAGTAGTTTGGGTGAGTGAAATGGTCATGCTAATAATAATGTTGGATGAAATAGTGCCTATCCTGTAGATTTTCTAGTTTTGTTAGAGTGGTGGAAACAAGAACCCACATTATCAAACACCTTTTATAAATTTTTGCCAATTAACAACTGAGAAAATATCAATTAAGACAATCTTAAAAACTGTGGAAAAATACAGTTGCATTTAATTTGATACTCAATACTCTATGATCCTGAAGTGTTTTACTATGCTCAGTGAAAATATGATGAAAGCCAGTCAAAATATGTCTAGTAAACATGAATAATAATTATTGCATTATTCCTTCACATCTGTTAAAGAACAAGTGGGCATAAGAGAAGGTCACCTAAATTTAGATTTTTTTTTTCTGTGGTTTAGTATTTCTTTTGGCTAAATCTTGAGGTAAAAACACAATTTTCTACATCACTAATTAACAAACTAGTTTTCGAAACCTTTAAAGAAAAAAAAAAAGAGTCCATAAATCAGCAATCATTCTGTTTCTTTTTTTACTCTTAGGTCCTTTAATGTAACAGACAGAAAATACTCATTATGACAACAGAAGTACCACATAAACACAAGCAATGTTTATAAGTACAAGTGCAATTTGTTAGATTGTCACAAAGTCATTGGAACAATGCATTAAATTTAAGAGCTGTCAACAATTAGCAATAATACAGCAATAATCCTTGTAAAGTACAGTGTATACTTTATGCACAAACATGATACATGTACTATATACAGCTGTTCACTGAATGCATTAATGGAGCATGTGTTTACTTTCAGAAAGTTGGCTACAGTAAACATAGTTTACACCATTAGACTACAATAAAAACTTTTAGATTTTTATCTGTTTATTTTTTATGATCATCCAGTGCTTACATTAGCAAAAAAACCTTAAAAATGTATTACCATTACATAAGCAGCCTCATAAAAAAAGAATAATGAAACGTTTTTATTTTGTAAATGATGTAGTTTTTCTCAAAGAGCTCTGCACACAAAAATGATTTGACCTGTTCTAAATACAGTAGGATTGCAGTCAGTATTTATAAATAGGAAAATTAAATCTGAACAATTCCAAAAATATACATTTTATTCAAAGGAACAGTTTGGCCAAAAATAATTTACACAATTTACTCATTACCTCAAATGTAATCGATCATCTAAGACACCTTTATTGAGCAAGTTTTCAAAAGTGAAATTGATTTTTTAAGCACTTCGAGCATTGACAATCCAGTTTCATTTCTAAAATAATCTCATATTAACTTTTTTCTTGTAGAACCGGCAGTACATTTCGGGTGTTCAGTCTTTACTGTTTAATGTATCCAGCCATAGCAACAGATTAAAGAGCTGCTAACTGTTAATATTCCAGTCAAGTCCTGTGATAAATTTTGGCACTTCAGAATCAGTGGACACACAATATGCACTTTGAAAACTAGGTGCATAATAATGCAACTGTAAAATGGTTCTGCTTTTAGATTTTTTGGAATGTAGTCAGAATGTTGCACATTAATCCATGAATTGAAAAAAAAAAATGCATTTTCCAGATTATAAAAAAATAATTATTATTTACAAAAATCAACCATTTTAAAGACTTTTACCCTGACTGAATCTACAAGGCAAATGTAGCTGAAAATTAATCTTACGGCTTCTTGTTAAACATTGAGCAAGGATGTCTACATGATCAAGTACTTTAAAAGGCATAGCTGACTACGTAAAACCATCCATATTTAAACAGTTTCATGAAATAGATGAATAAGTCTGTGTTGAAAATTAAATACACAAATCAAATTGGAAATGTATCTTCACACATTTTGGGACATATTGTTCCCCTAAATTTGATGCTTGTATTGATGATATGTAATTCTTAAGGACAGATGCCTTTGATTAGCTGGGGAGAGAGAATACGCCACCCCTCCCTCCCCATGGCCAATTCTGTTTTTTTGGACAATGGCTGAGGCATTGTCTGGAACTTGTAATTTCCTAACGATAGGACAGATGCTTTTCTGTTGCACCACTTGGGGGACCTGCAGGCATTTCTTGGCTGATGGACTACTACATTTGGGGCCAAATTGAGAAATTGTTTGGCCAAACTGGCACTTCAATAATTTGCAGAGATATTAACCCATAGAAATCTGCTGATGTTTGATTGACATTAAACATAGTAAAATGTACCTTAATATTCATGTAAATAATAAGTGTGAGATTAACTTCACATACTGACGTTTTTTCCAAAAAATAAAAAGCGTTGTTAGGACATAGTATTGTGAGATGGCTGAGGCCTTTATAGAATGATCGTGGGGATGGATATTCTTCTTTGAGGGATTTAAAATTCATCTTCAGAGCTATCAGCTAGCAGCATTGCTTGGTCTGGTCCACTTCTAACTTCTGTAGTTTTCTGTAATCAACAAAAACCAAGTACCAATCACGACTGAACATATTAAAACAAATGTGTACTAATACTAAGGTATGAGCCATAAAGAAGCTACTGTTAAAGAATACATTTCAACTTAGCATTTTATGTTTTCCTGTCTGGTTTACCTTTCTCCTCTGGTGCTTCAAGCTGTTCCTCCTCTTGCGATGGACCATCCTGATGCCATAAAGTGCTCCAACAATAAGAAGTGCCCCAGCAATACCAATACCCACAGGTGCCAACATCCCGGAAACATAGCCAGCCTTAAAGAAAGAGTATTACATTCCACACTGGGCTAAATGAATAACTTTAATCTTTAATTTCACTTACCTTCTCTCGGATTAGCTTAACCCAGCTGCGTACTGCAAGAAAACAAACAATAGTGAGCATGTAAGAATACAGAATTTCTGATTTGAACTAAAGGATTATGTACACCTGAATTGGTCTGTTTAGATGCTTTGATAGTTCAATGTAACTTAAAGGTATTATATGTCAGAATTAGCTTTTTGTATGTGGTTTACAAGTAATTAGTGAAACGATACAACTATATTGTGGGAAGATTCCCCAGTGTAGAAGGAAGCATTTGTTTAGGAGAGAATATCTTCATTTGAATCATTATTGAGAACATGTACACTTGGTTTGGAAGGCACAATAATGACTAAACATATAATTCCAGTTATTTTTCATGATTATTCAGCCAATTTAGGGACAAAATAGTTTTCTTTTCATTTCATTATTTTAACCACGTAGGCAGAAAGGAAATCACACTTTCACAGCTAAACAGTTTAGCTGATTTAGTTGACCTCAATAACAATGTTGTTGTAAGAATTACAGAAAAATGCCTTCCAGAAGAGCAACCCACAAAATGTAGAACCATCTCGATCTGTATTTGACTGAAAACCCCTCCATCCATCCATCCATTCTGTACCGCATATCCTCCACAGGGTCATGGGGAACCTGGAGTCTATCTCAGGGGACTTGGGGCACGAGGTGGACAACACCTTGGATGGGGTGCCAACCCATTGCAGGGCATAATCACACACACACACACACATATTCACACACTATGGACAATTTAGAGATGCCAATCAAGCTACAATGCATGTCTTTAGACTGGGGAGGAAACCGGTGTACCCAGAGGAAGCCCCTAAAGCATGCTGAGAACATGCAAACTCCGGGTCCGAAATGTTCTCTATGTGCTAAAATGTGTTCTCCAGTGTTCTTAGACTTTACAGAAGGCTCAGTGTTGCTACTCTATCAAGCAGAGCGTTCACCAAATAATAATTGTAATTAATTGAGGAGTGTGGATAATTTTGAATCCACTGTTTTCAGAATAATTGTCCTATTTACATAAAGTTTTATGTTCGCTAAAATACTATTTAATATCTCTCATTATTATAAAGGGTGCCAATAATTGTGGAGTTATTTATCAAACACAGGAATGGGGAACTCGAGATTTGATGCCCAGGATGTTGCTAACTGGTTGTCACTGGAGAACTTTGACGAAACAGATCATATTTGTCTGGTGATTAGGCCTGCCCCTTGAGTTACCTCAGCTAAACTAAAACATATTCCATAATCAAATTCATAATTCATATTCCATTTTCCTAGCTGTTCATAGTCTGCTACACAACACAGAGCTCTATTCACATTTCGTCCGGTAACTGTAGACACAGACTCACTGAGGCCTTGGTTCCTCTGCCCCCATACCGGAGGAGGAGGAATGAGGATGTAAGGAGGATGTGTAGGAGAATGCACAGGAACCTCAGTCAATTCTTCTTCACTCTCCTCTTCCTCCTCCTCAGAGTCATCTGCATATTCATCCTCTTCATCCTCATTCTCTGGATAATAAAGGGTAAACGATATGAGGAACAAAACGAGTGTTATTTGTGAAAGAGCATATCTATAAGAACAAACCTTGAGATTCCAGTTCTTCCAGCCCTGACATTGGCTTCAACACTGCAGAGTGAGTCGACTTGATGTCTGCAACCTTCTGAGTGGTGGCTGACACAGGAGAAGGTGTCAAATGAAGCACATCCACAGGTGTTGTGAGGACATCTGTATCTGCAAAAACAAGTCTTTTTTCAATTATTTTTTCTTGTTCATTCCAATTTGTTTATGGATGATGTAAGCCCACCATTTATAAAAGCCACATAGCAACTGCGTAGCATAAATGTTTGAATTAATGATGTGATGCTTAAAGGTAAAATCCACCTTGAATGACCTGCATATCAATATTTATAATAAATATATCATCTTTAATTGTGCAAATGAATTATGATTAAATGATTAAATTCTGTTTACTTTTTTGGTTTAAACTTTCATTGGCATGCTGGACTATTTTCACTTTGGCTAAACATTTCCTACACTACCCATGTTTTTCATTTCATTCATTCTATGTTGGGTTTCTCATTAATATGACACTGAACTCCACTGGGAAATGGTGAATGGGAAAAGAAACTCTAACAGCAAAATCTGACATGTTGTTGTGTCTTGTGTTTGAGATTATTACATTCTTGCCTTTGATTAAAAGCCATTGCAACTAGCAACGTCCCCCTGTGACGCCAGTGGAGACACCCGTTAAATTTTCACAGGAGTAAAAAATAAACACAGCATTATCCTACAGATTAGCACCAGAATTGTGAAAACACATTCCAAATATTTCAATAGAAATATACTTCTGTGTTTCAGGACTTTTATTTTAATGGTCAGAGAGACCAGGACACGTGGCTTCCAATCTGAACCCCAGTGGTGCTCATCTGTACACTGCACATCATTGATATTACTAGTTGAAAAGCATTTTATACATGCATTATATTACGAATCGTTGCAAACATATTACATGCACTACAGAAATTTTATAGTATACGGAAATATTATGCATCACGTTAAATGTATTTATGCACTCTCACTCTGTAGCCTCTCTGTCCTCTCATTACGCTCCATGTCTGCTTCAGAGAAAGGCCCACTGATTGACATTTGAGATGATGAGACAGAATCCGAGTTCTCGGCACCTGACATCTGCCATGTTGAAGGCCAATCCGAAGGCCCTGGAAAAGACTGATGAGGACTCTGGTCTGTATCCATGGAGAGTGTTTGCTCTAACTCTGTCTCTCCGAGCATTCCCCTTGCGGGCAGCATGGCGATGGACAGCTTGGATGCCAGCGCTGAACTACTGGATGGTGTGACATCATCAAAGATCAAAGGGAGGTCTTCAGAAGACATGGTCGCTTCTGTGCCCACTTCCTGTAACAAGGGCAAGACACTCGCTTCTTCTACTGTTTCAACAAAGGGGAAACAAATAAGAAAAATACATTTTATATTTCATGTGAAAGAAGCAGGGAGAGTTTTCCTAAATAAAATACTAATGATGATAACCCAAATAAACTCAGCAAAAATGAGGGTGTTACAGTTAACCATAAAATTCATGTTTGATAATATATTCAGTTAACTAACTATGAGGACACTGAGGTCCAGACAACTGTAGTTTTGGATGGTTTTGGATTTTTACCTCCCACATAGCATTTCAATTTGTGAAACGCAATAAAGAAACAGGATTGCCTTGATAATGTGATGGTAAAATGTAGCTTACCGATGATTCTCAGCTGACATCAAAGGGGCTGAAGATACATTAGGACATATTATAGGCTAGCATCTAATATAGCTATATCAGATATGTAAGAACAAATTATATAAATGCGTGTTTATGAGCACAACTGGTGGTTTGTAAAACATAATTTTTTTTATTTTTATTTTTATTTATTTTTTATTTAGACTACTACTACTCAAAATTGATAGCCAAATCAGCTTGCTATATGCAGTAAGGTTAGCTGATCAGTTTGGGATACCACCTTCTTAATTGTTAGGTACCTACGTAGCTATGTATGTTACATAGCTCAATTTTAAGTTGTTGTATTGTGTAACAGTACTCATTAATAACATAATACACTCATGATAAAGTGCATTATTAATAGTTTTGTTGGCACAGTAATGTATAACATGATTCAGATATCAACAGGAAACATGTAAACCAAAATATTTAACTCAATAAATGTAAACAGTCTAACTGGAGTCAGCTCTTTATGGAAGGAAACAATAACAGAGATTAGAAATTTACAGTTGATGTAGCATTTTAATACAGTATATTAACTATGACAAAAATCTACAATGTGGATGTCAATATGTCAATGACTGAACCAAAAGACTGGTCATATAATGGTGGAATATTTTTGTGTTTGGGGCTATAATGTCAGATGTACCCCAGTACACAAACCAATTAGGTTTAAGTTCTTTCCTTTTTCCAACTTCTGCTGTTTGTTTGAACCTGAGTATCTTTTTCACTATGCACTATCTGCCTGATTCCTCAGTTCCATGCTACAGAAAAAATAAGTTCTTCTATTTGAGACTCACTCTATGAGACTCACTCCATTCATATTAAACTAATAAGAAAATCTGTCAATGTTTTGCTTAAGTCATTCAAAGTTGACCTTTTTCTTTTGCCATCTGACAGTTTTAACCTTCCAAACTACAAGACAACGATACACCAACAAGATCAACACAATGATCCTGTTACCCATGAAGCGAACAACTTGATGATAAACAGCCAACTTAGACTATAACAGTATAACTATAACTTAGACTTTGGTAGAATAGAGGTTTGATGCAATCAACAAAAACAAAATTTCTCAAACTATGAATATTTTCTTTTTCCAAATATCTTTGGTAAATTATTGAGATAATATAGTGTTGCAGCAGGTAGCATTTCTGCATTACAGCTCCAAGGCCCCCGGTACAACCCTGAGTTCTGGTTACGCACTGCAACAAATGACTTAACAATAAAAATATTTTGAATATAGTCAAATTTATCGAGCAATTCCTGTTATAAGATTTCAAAAAAACCAAATATAAAATTATAAAACCCATTTCTAGACATTTCATTCATTTAAAGTAATCTTTAAATGCTCTTATTTCATTGGCAGATCATTTTGCTTCTAGAAGTACATGCTTAAAATGAACTCAATTATCTGCCAATTGAACTAGTTTAAGCTTAGAATTAGTAAATATGTCCAGAAATAGCTTTAATAATGTAATATTTGGTTCAATTATAACAGGAAATACTTGATAATTATAACTAAGATATATTTAATTGCTAAGATGTTTTTTTTTTACAGTGCTGTCTGTTTGGAGTTTTGCATATTCACCCCATGTCTGGGTGGGTTCCCTCCAGTCTCCTCCCACCTCCAAAAAAACATGCCAGTAGGTGGTCTGGCTATGCTAAATTGCCTCAAGGTACTGAATGAATGAGTGTATGAAGTGTATGTAGACCTGTGTCCCATCCAGGGTGTACTCCCACCTGTTCCCACCCAGTGATCCTGCAATCCTGACAAGGAAAAAGCAGATGATGATGGTGGTGGTGATGGTGGTGGTGATGATGATGATGATGAAGTAAGTCCTTGTTTTGATGCAAAGCTGATTTGGTAAAGAGTTGGGCTGGCAAACAGTTAACAACACCCTCTAGACTACAGACAGTGAATGTACACAAATAATTGTACAAACTGCACCTGTGGATATTATAAAATGACCAATGAGTTTAGATTTTAAGTAGGTATAGTATCTCACAAAAGTGAGTACACCCCTCACATTTTTGTAAATATTTGATTATATCTTTTCATGTGACAACACTGAAGAGATGGCACTTTGCTACAATGTAAAGTAGTGAGTGTACAGCTTGTGTAACAGTGTAAATTTACTGTCCCCTCAAAATAACTCAAAACACACAGACATTGTGTCTGTTTAATGTGTCGGTTTAATGTCTAAACCACTGGCAACAAAAGTGAGTACACTCCCAAGTGAAAATGTCCACATTGGGCCCAAAGTGTCAATATTTTGTGTGGCCACCATTATTTTCCAGCACAGGTTGCCACTGGAGTCCTCTTCCACTCCTCCATGACGACATCACAGAGCTAGTAGATGTTAGAGACCTTGTGCTTCTCCATTTTCCGTTTGAGGATGCCCCACAAATGCTCAAGAGGGTTTAGGTCTGGAGACATGCTTGGCCAGTCTCCAGACCCTCACCCTCAGCTTCTTTAGCAAGGCAGTGGTCATCTTGGAGGTGTGTTTGGGGTCGTTATCATGCTGGTATACTGCACACTAATCATGCTCTGTTTCACTATGTCACAGTACATGTTGGCATTCATGGTTCCCTCAATGAACTGTAGCTCCCCAGTGCCGGCAGCACTCATGCAGCCCAAGATCATGACACTCCCACCACCTTGCTTGACTGTAGGCAAGACACATTTATCTTTGTACTCTTCACCTGGTTGCCACCACATACGCTTGACACCATCTGAACCAAATAAGTTTATCTTGGTCTCATCAGACCACAGGACATGGTTCCAGTAATCCATGTCCTTAGTCTGCTTGTCTTCAGCAAACTGTTTGCAGACTTTCCTGTGCATCATCTATAGAAGAGGTTTCCTTCTGGGACGACAGCCATGCAGACCAATTTGATGCAGTGTCCATCGTATGGTCTGAGCACTGACAAGCTGACCCCCCACCCCTTCAATGCTGGCAGCACTCATATGTCTATTCTTTGAGGGAACCATGAATGCCAACATGTACTGTGACATACTGAAGCAGATCATGATCCCCTCCCGTCGGAGACTGGGCTGCAAGGCAGTATTCCAGCATGAGAACGACCCCAAACACACCTCCAAGACGCCCACTGCCTTGCTAAAGAAGCTGAGGGTGAACGTGATGGACTGGCCAAGCATGTCTCCAGACCTAAACCCTATTGAGCATCTGTGGGGCATCCTCAAACAGAAGGTGGAGGAGCACAAGGTCTCTAACAACCAACTCTAGAATCATTTATTTTATTTCAAGTTTCATGACAAAAATAGAAACTAATTAGGCTGTTTCCAGTCTCCCACTGTGGTTCAAAGTAGAGCAAGTAAAACTTATGCCTGCTACTTATAATCAAAGTCTATCTTTCTCGCTCTCTGCACTTCTGTCATTCCTTCTCCAGTAATAATAGAACCTTACAAATGCTTGCTAATATTACAAGTAATGCAGATACTGTGATAAGCACTTGAAGATTTCCTGGAGCAAGTGAGTTAGTAGCAGGGAAAATAAAAAGTATTTCTGATGTTACTAAGTTCAAGAACATGGGGGGGGGGGGGGGGGGGGGG
>JAFFST010046638.1:28568-44622 GCA_022414735.1 Noturus placidus | reverse complement strand
CGGGGGGGTGCAGCAAGATACATGAATATTTTCAAACAGTGTGACAATAACAATTATTAAATAAAGTGCTGACCTTGTAAATGAACTGGTTCTGTCCAGGTGACTCCAAGCTCTGCTAGTCTGGAACTGAGGGTCAGGTCCGGCTGTAGTAGTCCAGGTACCAATTCTTTATCTTGTTCTGCAGCTGTAAACAAGTTAATTTCTGCTACTCTGTCATTGTCCTGTGTAGATCCTCCAGTCTGTCCATCATAACTGCCTGAAGTGGTTAGAGATGTAACAGCTGGGTTGATGTTCCTGGGAGGCTGGCTCACAGAGGCATGGGCAGAGAATGGGGGTTGAGTTGAGATTTCTCTTGAATTCTTTAGCTCATCAAATTGCTTCTTGATTGTCTTTACCTCCCATCCTCCCTCCTGTTTCACTGGGTGAGGTTTTGCTAGAGGCTGTACAGTCCCCTTATCTTCTTCGATATCACTGTAATGTAAGCTGATGTAGTCACTGTGTCCCAGTGTAACTTGTGTCTGTGCAGGTCTGTCTATCCTCAGCTGTATTGGAAATATAGATGGCCAAACTTTCTGCTCAGCATAACTCTCTGGAGATGTGGGCGGCTCCTTCTCTGTATTTTCATTTACAGGTCCCACTGTATGATCCACAAGAGAAAATGATTCATATAGAGATGCAGGTAAAAACTTCTGATTCTTTTCCTCAGCTGAACTCTTATCAGTAGGTCCAGTGCTTTCTTTATGGTATTGTGTATAAGATTTAGCACTTCTTCGAAACAACTCTATCTCTTTTACATGTCCCAGGATGGCATCTGTCACTGCAATCTTCATCTCTTCATGCTTGTCACTAGATAAGACATCTGCTGTTCCTCTAGGTTCTTGTACAAGAGGGGAAGAGGCCAGGTGTATGGAAGAGATTATACACATCTTCTCATCGTGGTGGCTTGCTGGATGTTCATTGGTGTCTCTTGATCGTTGCTCTATTCTATCACAGCGTTTTTCCTGTGGCGAGGAGGTGCTCCTTAATGGAATAGCCCAAATGGATAAACATGCTCCAACCAACAAGAGAACTTGGAGTACTACAAGGTGCGGCATTCTTACCCGACTGTTAAGTACGTAAATTTGGCACTTGAGAAGACAGAGATTAAGGGACTTTTAGGGGCTCCTAAGGATGGATAGTTGGACACATCCAGAACTCACCTTGGAAAAAAAATAGTGAAAACTGACAGAAGAGGTACTTCATGAAAAAACTATTTGTACACAACGTTCTGACAAATACCTTTGAAAAAAATTATGAAAAATCTAAATCTTTATCTCATATCTGCAAAAGACACACACATCTCCTGCAGAACCTGACACAGCACCACTGCTGCACTCCTCCACCAACAAACCCCTAAAAATAGCACTGATCATGATGACAAATCGCCCTAGTGCATTCTGTACAAATCAATGTGCAGTCAATTGATAATAATCAATTATTGTTACAAAATCTATTTAAGCTAGAAACAGCCTCAACGTCTGTGAACCCTGCTTTAAGAATTTTCAGAAGGTGCATGGAAATTACATTCACTGGTGCTGAATGCTTTCTCTTTTCTGACTCATCCTCTTTTGATAATTTTTTTTTTCTATTTAAATATGTATATTAACGCCCATATACCATGATCATCAGAGTGGACCTATAGCTCAGATGATCATCTTTGCGCAGTATAAGGCAAAATGACACTCAGTACCAAGTGCAAGTGCTAAAGACAGATTAATCACAAACTGGGTGACATATTTGCAAACACAGACATAGGCTACGCAGTGGAGCTACATGAGTATGCAGATTATTCAGAAAAGCGTCATAAAATTTCCATGCCAAGATGTAGTAGGCTTTACAAATCACTGATTCTTACCTGGGGTGTTAAAATCAGCCCGTCGACCTCATTCAGCTGAAGTACAGAAACACTTCCGATCCAGTGCTATCATATCCCGCTGGCTTTAGACACGTATACGGGATTGGTAGTGTTATGGTTTATGTTGGTAGTGTTATGGTTTATGAGCTCTGGATGCTGCGCCATGCCAAGGGAAAAAACCCAAAGCAAGTCTGAATCCTGTGTTAAGACCCCCCTCCCCCAAAAAAGTTCCCAATACCGTATATTGCTTTTATTGAGACAACACCCAATTGTCTACATCCAGGGTAATCTCTTTTTTTAAATTATCATTTAATCTAATTATTCCCACGAATGCATTTCTACTAATCAAAACATAGACCGAGCAAGTTCAATGTATTAAATTTTATTTTGCATGCAGAGTTCTCGATCAGCCCCCGGCGACACAATTTTATTAAACCGACATCGTGGCGTCAGACATCACTGGTCAACATCAGCACCACGCAGCCTCGGTCTGATTAGTTTGTTCATTTCATCTGATACCGGATCAGCTTCTCAACCAATTCCCCCCTAAATAGTAACACAATAAACGACGCTAAGTTGGTCTCCGATCAGCAGAAACAGCGTCTGCCGTGCGGCACTATTACTGCTGACTCCCATGTTGCCTTTCGACGCCCTCACTTTCGTAAATATGAATATGCTGGCGGGAAATGTAACAACTTAACGCAAATATATTTGTGAAATGTAATTAGTGCAACTTGAGCAGTGAAGCAAAATTTTATTTCGTATGAATGGAAAGATTGTATTATTTGTTCATTTTAATCTGGCAAATGCTAGGTCTGCTAAATCGAGGACCTCTTCCCCGCCCCGCAAAAGCAACGAGCGCTAGCTGTTATTGTGAATATTTTCTTCTGTTTGTTCTGGTAGTGAAACAGCTGTGTTATAAATCCACTCGCCGAATTAAAATGCCCTTGTTTGAAGTTTTGGGGAGCGGAGGAGAGAAAACAGCTGTTATCGTTGATTTCGGAGCTGCATATACAAAGTGAGTGATGAAGTTAAGGAGCGTTAGAACTGTAAACTGAGCTAACAGTGCTAACAGGTACAGTGCTAACAGGTACAGTGCGGACTGGTACAGTGCTAACAGGTACAGTGCTAACAGGTACAGTGCTAACAGGTACAGTGCGGACTGGTACAGTGCTAACAGGTACAGTGCGGACTGGTACAGTGCTAACAGGTACAGTGCTAACAGGTACAGTGCTAACAGGTACAGTGCGGACTGGTACAGTGCGGACTGGCACAGCGGTGACTGGTACAGTGCGGACTGGCACAGCGGTGACTGGCACAGTGCGGACTGGCACAGTGCTAACAGGTACAGTGCTAACAGGTACAGTGCGGACTGGTACAGTGCTAACAGGTACAGTGCTAACTGGTACAGTGCGGACAGGTACAGTGCTAACAGGTACAGTGCTAACAGGTACAGTGCGGACTGGTACAGTGCTAACAGGTACAGTGCGGACTGGTACAGTGCTAACAGGTACAGTGCTAACAGGTACAGTGCGGACTGGTACAGTGCGGACTGGTACAGTGCTGACTGGTACAGTGCTAACTGGTACAGTGCGGACTGGTACAGTGCTAACAGGTACAGTGCGGACTGGTCCAGTGCTAACAGGTACAGTGCTAACAGGTACAGTGCGGACTGGTACAGTGCGGACTGGTACAGTGCTAACAGGTACAGTGCTAACAGGTACAGTGCGGACTGGTACAGTGCTAACAGGTACAGTGCGGACTGGTACAGTGCGGACAGGTACAGTGCGGACTGGTACAGTGCTAACAGGTACAGTGCGGACTGGTACAGTGCGGACTGGTACAGTGCGGACTGGTACAGTGCTAACTGGTACAGTGCGGACTGGTACAGTGCTAACAGGTACAGTGCGGACTGGCACAGCGGTGACTGGTACAGCGCGGACTGGCACAGTGGTGACTGGCACAGTGGTGACTGGTACAGTGCTAACAGGTACAGTGCGGACTGGCACAGTGGTGACTGGTACAGTGCTGACTGGTACAGTGCTAACAGGTACAGTGCGGACTGGTACAGTGCGGACTGGTACAGTGCTAACAGGTACAGTGCGGACTGGCACAGCACTGACTGGTACAGCGGTGACTGGTACAGCGCGGACTGGCACAGCGGTGACTGGTACAGCGCGGACTGGCACAGCGGTGACTGGCACAGCGGTGACTGGTACAGTGCGGACTGGCACAGCGGTGACTGGTACAGTGCGGACTGGCACAGTGGTGACTGGCACAGCGGTGACTGGTACAGCGGTGACTGGCACAGCGCGGACGGGTACAGTGCGGACGGGTACAGCGCGGACTGGCACAGCGGTGACTGGTACAGCGCGGACTGGCACAGCGCGGACTGGCACAGCGCTGACTGGTACAGTGCGGACTGGTACAGTGCGGCTGAGTCACACTTCATCTGTAGTGAATCAGATTTGACACAGGAGATTTCTATAGAGATTATAGTTTAGCCGTTTGGGATTTAGTTGCGTTTTTAAGGTCGTGGTCGATTTATTGCATTATTCATTTGTTGTCTTGTGTTAACTTCAAGAGAGGAATGTTAGTGAGGGAACTGCTGTTAGTGATAACAGGAACTAGGTCGTTTACATTTAATGCTGCATAACATTAAATGTAAACATTAACCGATTTTAATTAGTATGACGTTTCATTGTTGAATTAAAAAAAAGTGCAAATTTGGTCAATTGCTGCCGAACAGAATATCTCTGGACGTGTTGTTACTGCTGGAAACTCCATCGTTGATGATTTTCCTGTAACAGCATGCTCCATCATGGAGCCTCATGGTTTAGTGGAAAATCCATTATCCATAATGCTTGTCCTATACACGAGGTGGGAGACACCGTGTCCAGTGGGACAATGCATCACAGGGCACAATCACACACTATGGACAACTTGGAAATGTCAGTCAGCCTACAATGACTACGTTTACATGGACAGCAGTAATCTAATTATTGACCTTAATCTAAGTAAGATAATAATGTGATTAAGGTGTTTACTTGAGTCGCTTTAGGAATACTCCTGTCATGTTCCCTTTTTACATGTTATAGGTCATAATTAGATTAAGAGCCCGTGTCATTACATCACCATGCCGTCCGCCATCCCTCCAGAATTTCACGTATCAACATACAGTTCATCTTCGTTATGATACTGTATACAGTTTTGGGTGTTTTTATTTATTTGTTTGTTTATTTATTTATTTTACAAACGCTTTAAGTGCAGTTAATTATTTGTCATGCCGTACGTACTAATAGACGACTGCCTGAAGCCATATAGACAGCTGCTTGAAGCCGTGTGTCCCTGTCTTAATTCGATTAGAGCTTACTTAGATTATGACCGTAATTAGTTTAAGGTTGGTGTTTACATGGTAGTTTCTTAATGAAAGTATGGTCTTAATTAGATTAAGAGTGGTTTATTGTTGTCCATGTAAACGTACTGAATGTCTCTGGACTCGGGGAGGAAACTGGAGTACTTGGAGGAGCCCCCGATGTACAAGGAGAACATGCAAACTCTGTGCACACAGTGTGGATGTGGGATTCGAACCCTCAAACCCCAGTGGTGTGAAGCAAACATGCTAACTGTTAAGCCACCGTGATCCACTCAGTGGAAACTCCTGCTCAGCCAATGGACGTGTTTCCATCCTGAGCAGTATCCAGTAATAGGAATTTAGTGGCATTGATGGCCGATAACGAATTAGCTATGTAATTTTAAGTGCACAAGTTTGCATCTGTCAGTTACTAGGTCAGGAAAATGTATATCTGCTTTACAATTCATCTGCGAAAGAATTCTAGGATTTAAAAAAAAAACAAATGTATGGTGGATTCTGCAACTAGACAACTTTCTACCTTGAAAAAGTTTGCCATGACCCACTCGGTCTCCACACCCGACTTAGAGTAGTGCAGTGTATGATATGGAGCAGAGTTAAAAGCTTAATATGTTGTTATAATAATAATAATTGAAAAATTTGTTGTAATCTTCATTTTGTCCTGGAGAGACTAATTTTGCACTCATAAGCCTTACAGCTGTGGTGTGTACCGCCACATAGGGTTGTAAACCTCAGGCTTCCACACGATACGATGAGATTTCAGTGCATAAGGCATGATTTGATATTTGATGATATTTTATGACACCGTCTGCTATGATACTTTGTGATTTAGTAGCCTCTGATTGTTCAGAATCTGAGTTAAGAATACTTTTTAATTATAAAATGATCACCATTCTGGGCAAAACATCTTATTAGACTTTCATTTAAAAATGTGAATTATTTTTAATACATTATTTTTCACAATTATTTTAAAGAATATTTTTCATTTCTAATAATTTATGATTGTTGCGTCGATTAATTGTCAGATTCACACCCACACCTTTGCAATATTTAAGCAGTACATTTAAAAATATATATGTTATTTTATAAACAAGCGTGTCTGTACTCCACAGATGTGGTTTTGCTGGTGAAACCGGGCCTAGGTTTATCATTCCTAGTGAGATCCAGCGTCCTGGACTCCAGCAGGTGAGCTGGATATCTACCAATAAATGCAATGTGTGGTTGCTGATCAGGTAAAATCTAATTCAGAGTTGTCCGAATATTTCCTACAGCGGGCCAGATGGAGGAAAAAACACACAGTCACAGGTCAAAATGTCAGACGTGTTCTAATGACCAAATATTGTCTTTCGAGACAAAATTTAAATGTATGGAGTTTCCTTCTATATCAGATCTCATGTTTATTTTGTGCCGTCATGTCTTCCCAAAAGCTTGTACACGTTAATGTAGGGCTACAGAATGAACATCATTAACATATGGAATAGCAGAAATATTAAGGCGACTAAGAGCTAATCTGCTTTTAGATCTGGGAATGTTCTAGCAGACCAACGTTAAATGTTTACAATTTCATGAGTTTTGTTGTGATTTAATTAATTATTTTAATTGAATGTTGATTGGTGCACCCCCCCTCCCTCCAGCCCATTAAGGTAGTGCAGTACAACATAAACACAGAGGAGCTGTATGCCAACCTGAAGGAGTTCATTCACACATTATACTTCAGGTAGGGGATAGACACCACAATTATTTCATGCTTCTGGATATCCGGTCTCATATGAACACACAACTTGAGTGTTCAACATTGTGATTGTAGTGTGTCTGCTGTGTTTGTAGGCATTTGCTTGTGAATCCACGTGACCGGAGAGTGGTTATCATCGAGTCCATCCTCTGCCCTTCGCACTTCAGAGAAACACTGTCACGGGTCTTCTTTAAACACTTTGAGGTAACAGAACATTTTGTTAACTGGAACTCATTACAGCAGGTCTGTAATTGTCAAATCATCATTCGGCTGTGGATGCATTGAAGTATTTCACAGTAAGAAAGCTTAAAAATGACTGGCAGACGAATAAACATGTAGGGTTGGGGGAGTGGCTGTAGTTGAGCTTGGCTTTTGTAGATCCTCCTCTGTTGCGTTTATCCAATCACATGCACGTGCAGATTGTTTACCTGAAGTTCACTCATCGACCAGAGACTAGCTACAGGGCTAGAGACCTAAGGTCAGAAATGTTGTAGTTTTCACAGACTTTTATAGCTTTTTCCTTTTATTTACCCTCTCTGGTTTGATTACTGGACCGGCTTGTTGAAAATAAAAAAGGTCGGAGATGTTTAAAGTGTCCATGAAATCAAAATGGCAGTTTTGTTGGTTATTATTATGAATATGTTAGACTTAAGGTTAGCTGTAAGCTAATGTTCTCCAAAACAATGACAAAATTTGCATTTAGAAGATATATGCGTTCAAAATTTATCGTCACTGTCTGTACCACCAATACGGATTTCTGATTGACAATTTTGATGACCTCATTTTGTATGTCAGCTTCTTGTCAGATTTTCTGTCCAATCAAATGCTTTTTAGAATCTGAAGTGTCCCGCCCACAATATTATTAAAATCACCTTTCCAAATCCAGCGCATCGTTATTGCTCAGGCTCACGTCCATGGTACTAATTGTCAAGTGCGGCTTAGCCCAGGCTGTGAGGTAAGCTAAACGCTATTGGCTATTTATAAAGCGCAAGGAGCCACTCCGTATGTCCCGCGCTGACTTCCTGTTTCAGTGGAAATTGCGTCAACAATTTTGTTGCAGAATATTTGAAGGCACTTTATGGGGATTCTCCCTCTAAATAGATGTCTCATTTGTTCAGAGCCCATGAAACATGGAATTAGGAATTAAACAGTAACTGTTGTCATCTTTAGGTCATGTTCAATCATGAATATCCAGATCTTTGTAAGCATTGAATTTCTACCTTTGCAATTTTTCCTGCACCAAACATTTTGGTGTGTTTTAAAGCAGAATCATTTTAGTTTTCTGGAATGTTTAAATGCTGTATATTTCTACCATGCCACACAATGCAGCATACAGCTGTTCTGTAACATTTAGCTTTTCTTCCCACCTAGGTTCCATCAGTGCTTTTTGCTCCCAGCCATTTAATGTCCATCATGACTTTAGGCATCAATTCGGCTCTTGTGATGGACTGCGGATATACAGAAACGTTGGTGTTGCCTGTATCCTTTTTATGATACGATATGAACGTTTTTCACACACTTTATTGGTCTAAGGTCTGTTGCACTGTTTGTTATTGATTAGGCCTTTCATTCATAGATGTATGCATATATGAGTTGGATTTGTCCTGAACATTTACTAGGTCTATGAAGGAATTCCTATCCTGTCTGCATGGGAGGCATTGCCAATGGGCGGAAAAGTAGTTCACAAGTAAGTCGGGTGATAAAACTGGTGAAAATACCGTTTGTTTTAGGTATATAAGCTTTCAAACACAAGGTTTTGAAAAGACCACGAGTTTTGTTAACTGGATGAATGTCCAATTTGAAACGTAGCAATCAGCCATTATGCAGAAGACTTTCAGATTAAGTGCAATAGTAGTGTTAAATCTATTGTTGTGTTCAGAATTGTACCAAAAATTGTGATCGTTGGGAATTCTGGCTTATAAAGTCCAGTTTTCAGGTCATATTAACCAGTGATATATCAGTGGGCTTGAGATGCAGGTGGGACCTGATGTAATTGTGTGTGTCTGAATGTTAATGTGGATTTTCTTGCAATCCTCACCACTGTATAGGGAGTTGGACAGTCTGCTCACAGAGCAATGCACAGTGGACACGGACTTGAGCAGCGGCCAGAGTTTACCAACCGTCATCGGTAAAGTTCTGCTACTACACATACTGTTGCATGTGTCTACAGCTCGTATTTAAATCCTTTACTTTCTCATTGCTACATAGGTTAAAGTAAAAGTATGTGATTTTTAAGGTAGCACTTTGGTAGGAAGACCAAAACAACAGACAAGCCTTACTGATTTTTCTAATCAAGCAGACTAAATCGAGCCATGTACAAACGGCCATCAGGTCTGTCAGAACTAAAATAGATCAGACACTGTCTTTGACATCTGTATTGTCTTTGCTCTAGGCACCATTCCAGAAGAGGTTTTAGAGGATATCAAAGGTAAGCTCCAAAACAGTAAAAGACTGCGATTATGGTACCTGTAAAAATTATTTTTTTTATTAAATTAAATGTTAACTAATCTAATTATTGTTTTTTGTCCTGTTCTTTTCTGTAATTAGTTAGGACATGCTTTGTCAGTGACTTGCAGAGAGGCCTAAAAATCCAGGAGGCCAAGTTCAACATGGATGGAACTGCAGAGGTTTTATGACTTTTAATGCTGTGTTTATCTGAATACTTTTTTAGTACATCATTGCTGTTGAAGCTCTGTGACAAAGCACATGTGCAGGTCATTTTTATTCTTACTGTACAGTGTGCTGCTTAAGGTGATTCAGGATGTTCATAAGGATCCTTATAAAATCAACTAGTTGATTTTCTTTATTAGTTCAGAGCAGCACATATTTTTTTCTGTTTACAGAGACCTGCTCCTCCACCAGATGTTGATTATCCCTTAGACGGAAGGAATATCCTTCATGTTAAGGGATCTATCAGGTAAACCTGGTAAACCTTTTTACATTTATGCTTCTGACTGGATTTAAGTCCATTTCAATGAAAATGCACTGTAACTGTCAATTTACAGCTACAGTGCCATTTATTTCTTTTGTAAAAATAAAAAATCTACATATTTTTCATGATGTTCCTGAGCAATTGTGGCAATCTGACAATCTTGTAGTAGTAATTCAGTTAGTGAAGTGTCAACGGTGTCCAGTTGGAATCGGCTCGTACATCGTGCACCTGCTTAAATACGCCAAAAATCCTGGCCCAACTCTTGTGTCCGATTACACAGTGATTGGTGGGAGCTGTAGCCAAGCATGAAAGAGAGAGTGACCGTGTGTGAGACAGTTAACAAACCAAAATACAAGTGAGAGTCTAAAGGAGTTTCATACTAATACACTACAGGATGAAAAAGGATTGAGGCTGGGTGATGTTTTTTTGTTGTTGTTGCCGAACTGTTAAGGCATATTTTGGGAATCATAGATGTTAGTCACACAATTTTATTGAGGAGTTTGTAACATTAGCCCATTGAGAGGTTGTCGAGGTAGAGAATTCAGCAGCTTACTAAGGAATAAAGTGAGGTGTTGATGTGTCCATGCTTTTGTATATCAAACTCTGTTATACCAGGTGAGAGTGAGCGATTTGAGCCCTTCGGCTCACATTGTTTGTGTTTTTTAAAAAAAAATTTGGGGAGGGTTACAGTTGGCGTTCTAACACTCAGGTTTGACAGGCTGGAGCACAAAATGTGTGAGATAACCTTTTTCTCTTCATGGGTGTGAGTGCTGCTGCTTAATCAGTCACACCAAGAACTAACCAGCTGACTGTAGTTAAAAGGCAAGCTCTTATTGAGAGCTTTTTCTATTTCCTTTGGAACACAGTAACTATGACGGTCACACTGATGTGCATAGTAAAGTTCATACTGTGTCATAAGACTTCTCTGAGCAATCATGAGCTACAAATTCTTGATCTGTTTGCCAAACTACATACTAGCATGCTAAATATTCATTACACCATTGATATCATTACTGTGTAGGTGTTCCACTTTGTGTGCATTGTAGAATTGGGGCAGAGCCTTGAATTTAATCTAAATGTTTGCACTCACAGCTTTGAGATTAACCTGTGCAGCAGAGAACAACGCAGTTCAACCCAAGTTTTGAAATGTTCTTCCACAAGTATCTTAAAATAGCATTTACCCTCCACCTTACTGCCTTAGCTTTAAGGGTTAGAGAGGATAAAATTAGCTGAACGGTAATTTTTTTTTCTCTTCCAGAGACTCGGTTGCTGAAATGTTATTTGAACAGGACAATGAAGAAAAATCTATTGCTTCACTAGTGCTTGACACTCTGGTTAAGGTACAACAAAAGGGGGGGAACCCAGTTTAAAACACAATCTTAGTAAATTACCATTTCCACTAAAATACCAGAATTTCACTGGTATTTAATCCACAGGGCACTATTTAATCCACAAATTAATTCAGTGTTTAAGAATATTATTGTCCATATTCTACTAGTAATAACCAAAGGTCTCTTGTATCTGTGTGATTATTCCTCATCAGTGCCCCATCGACACACGCAAGGTTCTATCAGAGAACTTGATGGTAATCGGTGGCACAGCTATGCTGCCTGGCTTTCTTCACCGCCTCTTGGCTGAAATCCGCATACTGGTAGAAAAACCCAAATACCGTGACGCTCTCGCCACCAAGAGCTTTCGCATCCACAGTCCACCAGCCAAGCCCAACTGCACTGCCTGGCTAGGAGGTAAGAAAGTAGATTCTTTAGACTTGTACCTCGAAACTATGCATAAGAATTTTGAATCCGTTTTCATTATTTAATTTCCCCCTTACCTGTGCAGGGGCTATATTTGGAGCTTTGCAGGACATTCTGGGTAGTCGCTCCGTGTCCAGAGACTACTACAATCAGACAGGCCGCATTCCTGACTGGTGCAGTCTCAGTAGTCCTCCACTGGAGTCACTGTATGACATTGGAAAGACAGGCCCACCACTCATGAAGAGGGCTTTCTCCACAGAGAAATAATCCAGTAGTGATGCATCTCTTTCTCTGAGACATAAAGACTTGCATCATCAAAGCCTCTTTCCTAGACTCTATCTTTGTCAAAAGCAGTTATGTATTCTGTTTAGCAGTGATTTTGTGTGTAGCTGTTCACAAAGCGTAGTGGATGAACCACTAGGTGGCAGTGTTTATCACAAAAACTCACTGAGGTCAGACTGATTAGAACAGCATTTTAACTACACGTGTTAAGATCGAATAGTTTGAGAAAATTCAACAGACTAATAAATAAATACCTGAGCATAACTAAACACCCTTTTAGATTTTTGAGTTTTATAATGTACCACTGCTGTGGCAGATATTCCATTGCTATTGAGTGGGGAAAATAGCAGTGTTAAGAATATTAGGGGAATCTTTTTCTCCTCCCATTCCCTCCATTTATATTTGTGTTCTATTTTCAGTGCATTTAGAAAATCTTGCACTGACATAAGTTAAAAGAATCCTACATGTATTTAATTTATTTACACATTAAATGCTGTTAAAAATACATGGTGTCTTATGTGTACTAAATAAATGTTCCAATATAAGTATACGGTTTTGTTTTCTTTCCTTAAAAAGTATGTCTTTGATATACATTTAAATGTTTTTGGTCATTCTTATATTTATTTTGTCATTTTGAGAAGGATCTTACAGGTTGCTCATACTTCGACTGTTTTACAAAGGTTAAGTGCAGCACAGGTAGACATTATAACAGTATTAGTGAAGTATTATTTGATTGTCAAAAATTCTGCTGGTAGAAACATGTCTGTGTAAGGAACTTATTTTTTGATCTTTGTTTAAGATAGTGAATTGTGTATAACTGGTTAATCATAGATATACTGTACCACTACTACCAGCTAAAAGTTATCAAGTATGAAGATTGCAAAGATTATAAACCAAATTCTGTGTTCCAGGTCTATTGTACAATCAGTGAATAAGGGAACTTGGTGCTATGATTGATATAATCAAGTTTATGGACAGTGGATAGAAAGGCCTTCTTTAATTGGTGGTGTTTAAAGTGTTTCTTTATTAACTACATGTTTCAGTTGAAGTGCCATGTAACTTAACGAACCAGCAGCAAGAGTTGCCAGGTCCAAACATCCAGCCCCACTACATCTCAAAAACTGCAGTTACAACACGAACATACAATACAACATTCAATATATATGTTCAAATCATTTTTAGTTGCCTGAGTCGAATAAGAATGGCCATCTTTCTTTTTCCTTTTGATGTCTCAACTTTATTTACTTCTATGTACAATCTTTGATTCTCATTTCAGACCCGAGTGCTTTCCTCAGTGTAATGATTTAATAGTCCACCTACACAAAGCATTCTTACCTGAATCACTGTAACAGGTTCCACTACAACACAAACGGTTCTGTACATTTTAGGTACTAAATCTGCACTTACACTTGCCATATCTATTTTTTATTTATTTATTTTTGCAGAAATTTATTAGATTTAATTTTTATTATTTATTTTCAAGCAAGATCTTGGCACTGCAGACTGTTAAGTCCAGTTATTGCAGTTGTTGTTGGTGGTAGTGTTACTGAATTATATTGATTTGGTCCTCCTATTTGTGCCACAAATCTGCCATTTCTCAGCTATAGGTCTGCGGAGAGAGGAGAAAGCCACCATAAGTCCTTTGTTTCGTCAAGGAAATCTAAATACAATACTTTGAAGACATGCATGGTGTCCCAAAAAGTTCCATACATAGGGGAAATGAACACGTTTTAGCAAAATGTTTTATACTTGGGTTATAGTATAGTGTGTGTGTGTGTGTGTGTGTGTGTGTGTGTGTGTGTGTATATATATATATATATATATATATATATATATATAACCAGTAGATTACACTTGTTTAATTTCACTATGCTGTTTTATTAACTTCCAAATGCATTATTCCATAGGTGTCTAGGACAAATTTCTAGCACACAGAATTGTTTGGATCTGATCCTATTTGAATAAGAACATTTGACTAGCTTGTGTGACTGCAAATGGAAACTTAAGCATCTGGCCTGTATGATGATGGTTAAGGTTGCTGCATAATGTATTGTGGTGCTTTCACATGCTGAGAGCACAGATGGCTGATGTGGAGTTACTAAAAGAACTACTACAGTGTGGTAGTACATGGCAACATTGTGGGTTTGAGTCATCCTCATGCAATGACATTTTCTATGGGATCATGTTGTTCAGCTCATCATTGTATGCTCCCATAGTGTTCCAGCTAGCAGTCTAAAGGTTTCTATAGTATCTTGATGAACATTTTTAAATGTTTTAAGGCTTTCAAAGGTATGTAGAACTTTCAGGACACATGGTTTCCATTTTTAAAGTGTTTTCCAGTATGGTATTTAACCTTTAAGGGTAAATACTTCAGATAAAAAAATATGTTTTAGTTACTATCAAAGAATGCTAAGGATGTGATTTAATGTAAATGTTATATCATTCCAGTCCTGTCAAATACAATATATGTGGGTTTGCAAAGCACCCAGTGACCTAATGTCAAGTCATATAGATTCTAAGCATGCGTTGTTCAGTCATGAACAACACCAAATTGATCAGGATATTACTAGAAATTACTTGAATGACAGTGGATGTAATTACTCCATCAGTCATTAGATTTTTTTTTTAGTTTGATGATTAAACCTTAGTAGACAGCCATCATGTCAATATGTCAGTGTTAATATATATTTAGTCCTAAAGTTTAGGTTAAGGAGTCAACCTAATCTTCCTCTCTTCCCTGTTTACATTCCTTGGTTTTCTGCGTGAGTTCCCTGACAAACAGATCCTTCTTATCACCTTAGCATCTCTGTAACATTAAGTACCATATCAGTGGAGTCCTCCTTCATTCCACTGTCTTCAGGAGAGGAGAATTTTCCTTCCAGCAAACAAGAAGGAGAAAAGAATCATACACCGGCTTCACTACTTGTAGTGGATTATTATAATTAAAATATGGTCAAAAATGAAAATAATTGTGAAAAAACTGTTTTACACAAATGTGAAATTTTGATTAATATTTTGTTAAATAAATTATGATGAAACAATCTACATATAGTTTGTAAACTGCAAATGTGACACTAGAGAAAATCCTGGATTCTGTCATTGCTCCAACTGTTAACCATCATATCAGCATTTTCTTGTCATTATGATAATGCAGGAGCTGTGAAACATCACACTGTAAAACCGGACAAGTTCATTTAACTCAATAAATTTGAAGAAACTAATTACCTCAAAAATTTTTAAGTTAATAGATCAAATTCTTTAAGCCAAATACACTTAAATATAACAAAGATTTATTTTGTTATATTTAAGTGTATTTGGCTTAAAGAAATTGATTTATCAACTTAAAAATTTATATTTATCAACTTAAAAATACTATTCTCAGTATTTTTATTATGACTGCTGCTGGTAGTTTGGGTTCCACAAAAGTTACAAATAATTAACTTTGACATTTGTGAACAACAATTAATCCAATGTGGGTGCCAAGATGAAACCTTTTATTGATGTCTTTCTTTGAATGACATTTATAAATTTTATTTGGGATGTTTATGTTGCTATCTAGCTTTTTTAAAATATTCTTTGTTTTGTCCACATGGATGACTTACAGTGCATTCTACAGCTTTTGAAACCAATGAATAGATTAATTTTTTAATGTAGAGTAATATAGATTTTCTCAGGATATGTGTAATAGTGTTAAACAGTGGCCTGCCATCTGGGATAATGAAGTCTCTTCCTCGTGATATGTGTGGTGATGCGTGCTTTTCTGTCTCTTCTCTGCTGAGCTCTTTGGAGAGCTCTTTTGAAGCTGTGATTCAACATGAGCAGTTTGGTCAGTCTAGCACAGATCCTAGCAACACTTCTCCTCCACATTTCACTGACAGAGGTATGAAATTACTTCACATGCTTTGCTGTAGCCTAAAATTAATATTGTGTATTCATTCTTACTTGCTTTGAAGACTTTTTTTACATTCTGGTCTGCATTTTTAAATCAGAATAATATCACATATCTGTGCAGGCTAGCTTTTCATTCTGCATGTGTTTAGTCTGTTACTTGTTGCATTTGAGTCATTACATTCAACACAATTAAAAA
>JAFFST010046638.1:3985-22723 GCA_022414735.1 Noturus placidus | reverse complement strand
TGCTGCCTATGACCCCAAGAACACCATCCCCACTGTCAAACATGGAGGTGTAAACATTATGCTTTTATGTGTTTTTCTGCTAAGGGAACAGGACAACTTCACCGCATCAAAGGGACGATGGATGGAGCCAAAATGAAAAGTAATTACTAAGTCATTACCAAGTACTAAGTCATGTTTTGCAGAGGGGTCAAATACTTATTTCCCTCATTATAATGCAAATCAATTTATAACATTTTTGACATGCATTTTTCTGGATGTTTTTGTTGTTATTCTGTCTCTCACTGTTCCTATAAACCTACCATTAAAATTATAGACTGATAATTTCTTTGTTAGTGGGCAATTGTACAAAATCAGCAGGGGATCAAATACTTTTTTCCACCACTGTACGCATCGGCTGTTTTGAATATTTGTATCCCATTTAAATAGATTCACACAATCTGCTGTTGTATTTTTAAACCAACTCAATTAAGACATTAAGGTTTGCTATAATAAGGAGCAGGAGACATGGTTTGGAAAATTACTGTTATAATATTGTAGACAAACAAAAGGCATCAAAAGAGACATGAAACGTAACATACTTCCTGACTTATACACACAGTACAGTTATCCAGAAGGCTGTTAACAGACATTGCAGAACGGTACTGGGGTATTCCTAGCCACAGTTTACATAAAAATATCTCTTATTAAGTAAATATTTCTATATGGTATTGTGTACTTGTGCATTACCATACCTCCCACAGGATCGAAAGTTGTTGGCTGCTTCTCAATACTCAATTTGATGCGTCCTCGTTTCCTTGCTCCTCCGTCCTCCAGCCCATGACCTGGAAATTGATTATAGTCGGCCATCTTGAAGGACATATCAGTTCTCTGATTTCAGCAAAAGGAGGCGAGGAATGAGGAAGCTTCCAGAGTTAGGAGTGAGGATAAACAGGTGTGTTTCTTGTTGAAAAACCTGAGACACGTTCAAATTCCCTCCCTCTTTTACATCTGCCTTTATGATGGTGGGAACTCTAACCACTCATCAATGTAAGTATGCTGCATGAGGTTATTGTAAATGTAGACTGTATTGATATAATAACATATTTGACATAGCCATATACATTTTAGTGCATTTTTAAGCATGTTTTGGACTTTTTATTTTAATGTAGTGGAGCTGTTATCTCTTTAAATTGAATGTTTTCCTATTTTTTATGTTTCAAATTAATGCTTCTTGTATTTGACAATAGAGAATGAACTTTATATAGGTCTAGAGTTATTTAATTTTAAAGTAATGCATTTGTCATGCACAATATTATATGTAGCTTCGATTCCTCTCACCTCTCATCTCATTACAGACCCTTTTCACATGACGTCACACAACTTCTGTTCTGACTCAAAGCAGTGTATGGGTACTTCCACCAGCATAGTGGAATGCTATGGAGTTTACCCAGTCCCTTCTATATATGCCAGAAATACATCTAGATGATGTACAGCGACTTGTAGACAAATTTTCATTTATGACACATTCTAAACTTGATAAAGGATACAAAAAGTGTTCAGCTGCAGTTTGGGAGAATCAGGCTAGATCCTCATGGGTTGCTCAGGAAAGTTAATATAACTCAGCTGGACACAAAGTGAAAGTGCTGTTTTCTGTTTATTGCATGAAGGATACCATAGGGTTACGCAGGGTTACAGGTCGGTCATTAGAAGAGGATTTAACTGAGTAAAACATCCCCAAATTGGTACCTTATATGAGACCGCGTGTCAGCACACGTTGTCATGTTCACAGAGCGAGAGAGAGAGAAGGGTGGCGACCACGCCCCCTTGACCCCACGTGACATCATCATAAGCCGATCATTACAGGTTACAGCGGTGATCGATTATACATTAATATAAAAAGTAAACACTTGTTTGTAAACTTGTGGCATCACAGGCCGAGAGTGATGCATATTGTCTTGTTGCTGCTAGCTAGCATACTTTGCCATCCAAGGCAGTTACACGTTAAAGAATGGTAAACTGGAAACGATCATTAATGTTATCAAAAGAATCAAAATATAAGAACCTGTAAATACGTAAAACATTATTATTCTAAACTTTACCTATCGTGATTTGTGTTTTTAGTTAGCACGTTCCTGCATTTTCCTGAACTATCCAATATGCATAAAACGGAAGAACGTATACACTGCTTTGTGGAAAGGCGGATGTTTTCTGACGTCATTGTGAAAAGGGACGATTGCATCGCATCCTAATGGGATGGAGCTAAGATGTGAGGAAAGGAAACGAGGATGCACAAATAAGAATTGAGAAGCACCCATGGACGTAATAGTTCGAATTCCTTGAGCTGTCATGTTTTTTTAGTTAGAATGTCTGTCATTGACCAATAGGAAAGCAGGATGAGATGTAATGGGCGGTGAAAGCTAGTGATGTACGTACATATAGCATTTTAGTCAGAGATGCCCCTCTCTACAATAATAAATAAATAAAATTTATAGACTAGTCAAAATTCCAGTTCCAGATAACTATTCTGCATTTTTTGACTGATGGCATTTGAATGATTGGCATTAAAGCTATCTACAACATAATTATGACTAGTCATAACATACACTGAAGATATCTACAATGCTATTTTAACATGTCATATACTTCCATTGGAAAATATTTTCTGATATCTACAAATGAGTTATGACTAGTAGAAATTGTAATTAAAGATATCCATCATTCATTTTATACTATGAATAATTATAGATATATCTGATTGTATTCTCACTAATACAAAATGTAATTCGAGATATCTGTATTTGGTTTTTGACTAGTCATAATTCAAATTTAAGATATCTAAAATCTCATCATTAAAGATATCCAAAAATACATTTTAGAGATCTGAAACTAATATATAAATTAGTAAAAAATACAATTAAAAATATCTTGAATTTTATTTAAGTCTAGTCCAAACTTATAAAAAAATATAGTCCAAAATATATATTTAATTTAAGTTTATTATTAGTTGAATCTGTTATAAAGACATCTATAATGTAATTATAGATATCTGAAATGGATCTCTGACTCAGACAAATCTCAATAGACAGCAGGTATATCTTGAATTAACATTCTGACTAATTACTTTATAGATATTTAATAGATATTTTTTATAGATGTTTATAATTACGTTATAGATATCTATGTTGTGTATTAAAATCACCCCGTTGCTTATCCCTGTCTCTCTTTTTCTAAACAATCAATTAGTGCAGTTCGGACAAAAATTAAGACAAATTTAAACCTATAAACCCAATTAAATATGCCTATTAAGCTGAGAAAAGAATGTGCATCAAACTATGGGCTTACATAATGTTATTAAATCAGGATAGAATAAAGCTTGAAGAAATACTAATCTACAAGTTCACTGAATAGAGAAAACGCAATTGAGAAGTGCCAAACACTTCAAGTTCATCAACCCATAAAAAATTCCTTCGTATGTTTACGGCCCTCATTTTGTATCACACGCCAGTATAGAAATGAAGTAATTTATAACCCTGTCTCTATCATGGAGTTTGTTCTTCACTCTCTGTGTAGTGTACTTCTCTAATGCCATTTAAAACCAAAATAAAGAAGCTTCCTACACTACAGTGCTGCTGAATGCTCGAGTCTGATTAGTCAGAAGGTGTTGATTAATTTTCTATAACAGCAGTTATAATGGTTATAGGAAGGCAAATCACAGGTTTATATTAATTAGCTTACTGTAATATGTTGTCATTACATAATAATAACTTACATATGACTTGTATGGTGGACGTTTCACATCAAAATATTTTTTTAAATGTGTGTAATAGCTGATGTGGTGAAACTTGCTAAAATTCATGAACACCCATCAGGCTCCTTATTTTACAGAGGTGAGATTTCAGGAAATGTTGCTTATTCCAGATATTCTTCTAAGCATACAGGAAAGTGATTGAGTTCAGTATTAGTCTCAATGTTCCTTAGTTCTAATCCACTGATGATGTAAATATGAGCCCATATCTGATAACATCATTTTGAATAGTCAAACCTGAATGAGAGATATCTCTAATAACCTTTGTGTCTGTATTACGATTCAATTTTATTTGTATAGTGCTTTTTACAATAGACATTGTCTCAAAGTAGCTTCACATTAAAGCTGCTAGCTTGCCATCGGGGGCAACTTAGGGTTCAGTGTCTTGCCCAAGGACACTTCGGCATGGGATCACCCGGGCCGGGATTCGAACCACCAACCCTACGATTAGTGGATTAGTGGACAACCCACTCTACCGACTGAGACACAGCCGCCCTAAAAGTGTGTGTGTGTGTGTGTGTGTGTGTGTGTGTGGTAGCAACACGGGCGAGACGACACACACACACACACACACACACTGCAAGGTAGGTTTGGCTACACAGACCTTCTCTCTTTTGGTACATTTTAGACATTGTGTTATCTGTTTATTCTTTGTTACTCTATAATCATGTTCTGATCTAAACACAGCCCCAGAGCTCTCTAATCTAATCTAATCTAATCTACAGAATGCTAGCTGGGAAACCTGTTAGCTCGCTAGCCGTCTGTTGTAAATAGCATTGCTAGCTTGCCAACGGTAGGTTACCATATAACGTAGTCAGCCTGATAATATTTCATATGAGTATATAAGTGAGAAATATATGAAGTGATGGTAATCCATGTACGTTTTTCCCCTCCACTATTACACAATTATCTAAAAACCTAGACAGCTAAATGTCAACTAGCCCCAGAGCTAGCTGCTAAAATGGAGCTAGTTCTTGAGTAATCAGTTGAACTGAGCAGAGCCCATTGCGTCTGTGTGTTTAGAGTTATTTTAACATTTTACTCAACAAACCCCACTCTCTTCCTTTTATTTACTACTTTTAAGCTTGGTTACGGAGAGTTGTTGTAATAAAACCCAAGTGTTATTTCCTAATAAATAATTAAAGGTGGAGAGAAACCGTGCAAAATAAGAAACACCAAACGAATGATTTTAACCTTCGACTTTTCTACAGAGGTGAAATGAATGCAGCAGGTCAGTCATTGTCCAGTGTAACTGTCCTCATACACTTCATCTTGTTCTTCAACATTTAATGGTGTATATTATGTATTAAATCTGGTCATAAAGATTGCTCTCCGGACCTGCATGATCGGTCTCGGAGGTCCTACTTCTGGATGGAGCTCTCATCTACTCCAAATCCAGACTGCTGGGACAAAGGCTTTCTAAAGCCAAACAGATTACATATAAACCAATAATTATCTCCTTCTGTTGTTAACCAGATGAGGATGGGTTCCCTTCTGAGTCTGGTTCCTCTCAAGGTTTCTTCCTCTTAAAACATCTTGGGGAGTTTTTCCTTGCCATTGTCTCCACTCAGTGTCTTTCTCAGTTGGGATAATTTCTCACTTTTACTGTGTATGTACTGTGTTTATATTCCTGTAAAGCTGCTTTGAGACAATGTCTATTGTAAAAAGCGCGATACAAATAAAATTGAATTGAATTGAAGTATATGCCACAATTGTTACAAAGTCTCGTAATGCTTGCATTGCAATAATAAAAAAAAGTATTTAATCATTTGTTATAGCCGTTTGATGCTTTTTAACAAATTTAAGAATAAAAATAAAGTGCTTTCCATATCAGGAAAAGTTTTGATGATTTTGAATAGTTACTGTATGCCTTTTCTCAGCCCTTTTTGTGGCCGTGTGAGCACGGTGTGAGCAGATTAAAGGTGAAGTCAGTATGAGCAGGAAGATGAACGATGACGGACTTGTAGCGACTATGGCCAAATCTAAAGCAAAGAGAACAGAAAAGTCCAAAACCGATTCGGAAAGGGATTCTGGCTTCTCAGGTCTGTATTATAAAAATACTGTCTTTCTGGTGTCAGTGTATGAATGTATTTCTGTTTCTTGGCTCTGTGTGTGTGTGTGTGTGTGCGGCGGGGGGGGTTGTTTTTTTTTTGAAGATTTCCCCCCTTTTTTTGCAGATGCTAGTTCTGAGTATCTGAGTGTAGTTGACCAGGCAGACACAGATGATGCAGCACGAGCAATGTTACAAGCAGTGTCGGGTTCCAGGTCCCAGACTTCTCAGCTGGCTGTCATTGGAGGATCTTTCCAAAGTCTGTCACCCATGATCATCATGAATAATGTGCTTCTCAAACAGGTAAAAATCAACATTTGCAAGGAACACTGTCCCTCAACCTTGAAAAATGTTTTATTTGAAGTAAGTATGGAATTCGGATAAGCGATACGATTTATTTGAAGTACGTATGGAATTAGGGTAAATAAGAAGTGCACTTTTGAAGAAAAAATAATTCAAATGAAAAGGAAAACAAATCAAGGGAATTCTGCAATATTCGCAGGAGCTTTTTTCTAAATTACCACAGATTTGGGCCAAGACACGTCACGTGATGTCATCACAACGCACATTCAGCCAAAACCCGCTTTGATTCACATGCGTCGAACATAAGTACATCTGAAATGTCTCATTTACCAACAAACATCACTGTGAAAGACCGTGCAGAATAATTTTGTGCAATTGCAAATTCGCCAGTTTGTGTAGTATTCAGCAAAAAGAAGCACAAAAAACTGCAAATTGTATCTTAAATTAAAAAAACAGCTGCAGCAAAATCAAGCATATTTGGTGCTTAATAATTCACACAAACATTTAACATATGCAAGATTATAGTCTATATAAAAGCTCATTTTATGTGTGATTGTTATGAGCAACGTCAAATCACCCAGATATGTAGCTCTGGATGGGCTTGGCCACTAAAATTGATGTGTCAAGAGAAATTATGCTGCATGTGTGTCTGTCACCAGACAGCAAAATGCAGGCCTACATTTACTCAGATAACTTATTCAGTTTCTTGATATCCAGCTATCCAGATCATCCATCATGCTTTGATCTCATTGGTTTTTGTTTGTATGAATGCATTGACAGCCGGGTGATAATCCTCCCTCTGCAAAGCCATGGGGCTTCAGTTCAGCTGTTGAGGTTGTACAGCAACCCCAAGTAGTCTTCCTCCAACCGGTAATCTCACAGAGAACTGCTTCAGCGTCAAAAGGACCACCCAGTAAGCGTCGTAAGCACAAGAAGTACCTTCCCATCCTGAAATCCTATCCCAAAATAGCCCCTCACCCGGGGGACAGCCCACGTAGTAGCTGCACTAGTAGCAGCAGCTCCACCGTCACTGCATCAGTGAAGAGTTCCAGTTCGTCTTCCAGCTGTTGGGATGCTCCTGATGAAGACAAGCAGCAAGCTGTACAAACGAGTTCCTCTTCTGTCTCCTTCACGCCGAACCACATTACACCAACCAGGCATCATCCGGCATCACCTCAGCCTTATACTCCACTTACTGATTCTAACACTGCCAGTTGTCCTGGTGTGGAAAAGCCCACTGCTGGAAGGCCGGAGCCCACAACAGAATCCTCAGAAATGCACGCGAAAACATTAGAGACCCAACCACAGGCTGACTTTAAAGATGACATCTGCCAGAACAGTGACTCTGACAGCAATGACAAGAGGAAGCGTTTCTGCAACACCTACAATATTCTAAGTAAATCCGGCCTGCTGGACATCACACTGCGCACTAAAGAGCTGATACGACAGAACCGGCGCACACAGGTTGAGTTGGACCAACTCCGTGAGCACACAAACCTCTTTATGGAGGCCCTACAGACAGGAGACTTGTGTATCTGGAGCAAATTACAGATGAGTATGCTGGAAGAAAGTGAGAAGGAGAAGACTGTGAATACTGGGTCAGAGACACAAATGGATCATTTGAAGTAGGACACTTGAACTTTTTGAAACAGGGTGTGTCAGTTTTACCAGTTCTTGAGCGTTTGTTTCATTATGGTGGAATTTTTCTAAGTGTGAGAACTTCCAACACCTGAAATATTGTGGATAAAGAACAATATATGTTAAGCTGTTCATAGTGGTGAGCTCTGTGGTACCTTTGTTCCAAGCAAACGGAAGAACAGGTACAGCAGGTCACTCATGGCTCAGGGTCCCTGGTTCAGTCCTGAGTTCTGGTTACTGTTTGTGTGGAGTTTCACACTATTCTGCCCGTGTCTGTGAGGGTTTCCTCTGAGTTCTCCAGTTTCTTTCCACCTCCAAAAACATGCCGATAGGTGGATTGGCTAATTGAAATGACCCCTAAATGTGAATTATGTGCAATGCAAAGACATCCTATCCAGGGGGTATTCCTGCCTCACTCCCGGTGTTCGTAGGGTAGGCTCTGGAGCCACCGTGACCATGATAGAGCCGTTACTGTAGATAAATGAGAACTTTGATAATGAAATTCAGTTTGATAAAACCACGAGCACATTAGGAATATTGTAAGATGAATGGATATTTCAGACCTTGGTAAAGGCCATACAGATAAGCTTCATAAATCTGATCTGCAGTCAGTTTTCAAAGCATTTATAACAGCTTTAATTTTTTGCCTCAGTAACATAGCTAGATTGTGACGTTAACATAGTATTAGCAACATTGTGAATATGCGTACCGACTGCTGAATAGCATGATTTAAAACAGAACTAACCGTTAATATGAAAACAAGGATACGGATAAAAAAACATTCACATTATCAGAAGACAAAGCAGGCTGGTGTGTTAATGCTTTATAGAGTCGTGTGAGAGAATAACCTTAGCGATAGTACAAAAAGGTCATTAGTAATCCTACTTTTGTAGTTGTATGGCACCACAATGTTTAGAAGATCTGCTCAGTGCTGAAATTATTCTGTTATGTATCAGAGACATGCATTGTTTATCAGCCAAGATTTCACAAATTGGTATCATTATTGCTTTTCAGTGGTTTGATCAGATCACCTTCCACACATATCTTTTAAATAACTAAGGCAGGTATGAGAGCCTGTTAGCTGAATCCTAAATTGTAAAACCAGTTGCCTTAACCTCACCACTGGTAAATACGGTTGGCAGCATGTCTCGTCTAATGTCCACGAATGGTGTTTTGGTTGATTGCAATAAGTGCTATGTGTATTGTGTGATAATACAGTCAAAATGTTATTTTAATATTAACATACAATTTAGTGTCCCAAACAATTTCCCCTAAAATGTTCATAAATTGTTTTGTAACCGAGGCATTAACCAGAATGTCTCTGTGGTTTATTTTGAAAATCTCTTAAGCAACTGGAGTTACATGGATGTGAATTGTTTTGTGAACTAAATGTCTGTCACACATGAAAGAACATGTTCAAAACATAGCTTCTCTTATATATTTCTCTCCTACAGTTATGAAGCTCTTGCACTGATTTACACTAATATACAAAAAGATGCTTAAACCAGTAAACTGATGAGTTGTCCCTATATGGAAGACTTTATTTTATTATTATTTTTTATTCAGTTTGCAGGAGTCTTGTACTGAAATGTATTAATTTGATGGAATGTTTTGTTGGATTTAGTCTCAGCATCATTACAAAAAAGATCCAAGTCTGAAATCTATTCAAATGTTTGGAAAATATAAGATGCTTTCTGTGAATCACAGTACAGGTGTTAGCATGTAGCCTATATACCGACAGTCTTTTGGCCTTTTTTAAAGTCACGCATAATTGTAGGAAATAATTTCATAGCCAGGTGGATATTATCCAGGCAGTTGTCACTGTATATGTAGCTTGCTCCTATACTGTCAGTTTGGATCTATAGATCATGTTATAATTCAATCTCTAAGATTAGGCTGTGCATAAACACTGGAATGTAATTGTTATGCTATCTGCATTGTTTTTATTCCAATTGTATAATGGAAATGTACTGGCAAATATTTTTTTCCATAGAAAAATTATTGTTTGGAACTAGTAAGGCCTAGCAGCAGCCATCTTGGCCTTTTTGAAACTTCACTGAAGTTAATGTTGCGCCTCTGTCAGGCCAGTCATTGTTGGCAAAAAAAAAAGAAATGTCAGAAGTGATGCTCAAGATTTTGTTTTGAGGCAGCTAAAAGTTGACCGCTAGTGTGTGACTGTGACATTTTCTTTTCGAATTCTTTTGAAATAAAAAAAATCCTAGTCTGTGAATTTCACATTAACTGTAGCAGCATAGTCCTGCCTTTAAGTATGGTATTAAGCATTGCTTTCAGACAAAGGTCATGTAAAAGTACATCTCATTGTCACTTTGTTCTGTGGGTTTTGTGTTACATGACTGTTCTTGTGGCTCTTGCTTTGATCTTTAGATTTAGCTACTATATCTTATTTACTCATCTTCCTTTTTAAAGCCTGTCAGCTTCATATGCTGCATCAATATCTCCTTATTTTTGCACATCAGCTGTGCCTCTTAACCTTAAACCATGGAAGTTTCCATAGTGAATGTATGTTTCTGTTATTAACGTTGTTACTGTTTTCTTGGGAGACATAACTGTCATAATCAGTGAGTCATGGCTAGACCTCAAAGACAGAACACTAGAGCACTGTTTTCTGCTTGTAAAAACAAAAGGCCTCCTTTTTGAATAATCATACACATATCATTCATTTTGTATACATATCTTGCACATATATGCAATTTTTAAAATGGCCATCATTGCTATTCTTTTAAAGTATTTACAAATATGTGCAAACTGCAAAATTATTATATATGGACAGCTGTATTTTCTTTTCTTTCCAGTTATTTTCATTCTTTGTTTTGTTGTTTTTTGTTTGTTTTAAATAATTGACTGTATAGTTGAGGACATTCCATATTTGATGTAAGACCAATAGTCACTTTGACATTTTTTATAGACTTCCATTATAGCATCTGGGAAATTACAATCCAATTATTTGGCACTCATACAGTTCTATCTGAAAGTATCTGAAGGGCAAGGCCAATTCTTTTTTTTCTATTCACTGTGGTCATTTTTAGTTTGAGATCAAAAGATGAAGCTGAAACCGTGAAAAGAGGGAAAAACAATCAGCAACTGCACATAAGCATTGGATATAGGCAGTAGAACTAACAAAGAAATAAACCACTGGTGTATTAACAACCAGACATCAAACAGGTTGGCCAAGGAAAACAACAACAACTGATGACAGAAACATTGTGAGAGCTGTGAAGAAAAACCCTAAAACAAGAGTTAGTGATATCACCATCAACCTTTACAGGGTAGAGGTGAAGGTATCACAATCCACCATTCGAAAGAAGACTTGGAGAGCAGAAATATAGAGGCCATACCACAAGATGCAAACCACTCATCAGCAAATACAGAGACGAGCCACAAAAGTTCTGGAACGAAGATTAACCTCTACCAAAGTGATGGAAAGTCTAAAGTGTGTAGAAAGAAAGGATCTGCTCATGATCCAAAACATACAATCTCATCTGTAAAATATGGTGAAGGTAGTGTTGTGGCTTGGGCTTGCATGGCTGCTTCTGGAACATGCTCACTAATCTTTGCTGATGATGTAACTCATGATGGTAGCAGCAGAATGAATTCAGAAGTGTACAGGAACATTCTTTCTGACAATTTACAGAGAAGTGCATCCAAATTAATTGGGAGGAACTTTATCATGCAGCAAGACAAAGACTCAGAACACACTGTCAATACAACAAAGGTCTTTATCAGGGAGAAAAGGTGGAAGATTTTAGACTGGCCAAGTCAATCACCAGACCTTAACCCAGTTGAGCAGCATTTCACCTCCTGAACAGGAGACTGAAGAGAGAACTCCTCCCGGGAAGCTGCAGTACAAGCTTGGAAAATCATCACAAAGAAAAATGTCTTCAAACCCAAATATCTTCAGTGTATAGCAAAAACAAAAGAATTGGCCTTGCCATTCCAATACTTTTGGAGGTGTCTGTATACTAGTAGAACAAATATATCCCTCAAAAAATGTGCAAATTTATATTTTCTAAATAATAGTAGTGTGTGTGTGAGAGAGGAGCTTAGTGAAAATATAGTGTTAATGCATCAGTAATCTTTGGTGCACTTGTACAAGATTTTTTAAAACAGGATTTTAGAGAAGTAATGTTATTTGCCATGAAAAAAAAACCCATAGTAATTTAAAAACATTACGCAAACAATATTCCAGTTAAATATTTAAGATGTATCTGAGGTGCTGGTATGACTATGGTACTTGGAACCTAATAACTGACTGCATGTAGGTTGTGAAGTTTTATTGGTTATTCTGCTGACTACTTCATCACTTGGACTTCCTTCATTTTCTGACATGTACCGGCTGATTATCTTATGCTATACAGAATGAACCCACAACATCAGAAAATCCCCCTAGCAAAAGCTAGCAGTTATGTTACCCTGTGGTTCCTGGCGGACCTTGATGATGGTGCCAACAATGACCCAAGCCTGATAGTGATATTGCATAGCAATGATCTGAGAAGGTGCAACATAATGTAATGTAAATAAATATGTGTACTTCGGATGTAACAATAAAAACACTGAGCATCTAAATAAATCCATATTTCTACCATACAGTATTTTATTTACAGTATCAAGCAAAATAAATATTCTATTTTAATGTGGCGCTCACAGACTCTGAGCTGTACACTGGGCAGCAGCATATATCTGCTGGGCTGTCCAAAAGAATCATCATTTGATTAATTTAAATATTAACATTCATTACACATGTTTTTCAGCATTCATAAATGATTCCCATCAATTTTAAAACAGTCTTCTTGGAAAATCACATGCATGCAAGTATATTTAAAAATATAATTTAGGTATCTGTTGTTGTTAACTGTAAGTAACAGTTTCTTGATTTGGAAAGGCATTGTTGCTTTGAAACAATTATCTTGCTTACTCAGTTACATCAGGTGGAAGATAAAATGTTTCACGGGGTGTCTTGTTCAGGGACTGATTAAAGTTATGTTCTGTAAAGGCACAAAATAATTATTACAACATGAAATACCTCTAAGGCAATAAAAAAAAAGTAAACAAGACAACAGGTTTTACTTCAACTAAATTCACCAATAGAAAAAGCATGGAATCATCATCATTATTAAATTGTTTACTATAAATTAGCCTATATGACTTGTAACATACAAATGCAAATTCTAATTTTCAAATATTCTTGTTTATATACAGGGCTGTATATACAGGGCTATATGGGGATGCTGTACCCCCAATTATGAAAATGAAAATGCTAAAAGAATCACCTTGTAAAACCATTCCATCTCCTTTGAGTTATTTGTAGTAGATCTGGCACCTATCCCAGGAACAGTGGACCCTGGAGGAGTTCCTTCTTTTTCCAAGACTTCATAGTACCCATTGGCAAGGGTGAGTAGTTTGGTGCTTTTTGGTCTGGCCACAAACATTATAACTTCTGGGTGGGGTGCACACCATTTTCATTCATTGCAATCTTTGGCTTATCTTGGGAATTTCTGCAACAAGCTGTAATATGGGAGGATTAGTGATAAATGTCATGAAAGGAGCCTGTGTTGCACATACAATGCATGATCCATCTACAAACACCAAATACAATCACCCTTTTTATCCTCAGATAGAAAGTTGAGGTATGAAGTGAAGCAAGTTCTATACACAACTGGCACAGAAGTAGGGGTGACTAAATGTTCAGGGCCATCATACTTTTTACAAAATCATTCTCATTTAACATACACCATGCCAACTACAGAATGCCTCAAGAGGGTGCTTAAAACATAAAGCAGCCTCTCTCTCGTTGCTGAGACGTAATGAGAAAATGAGACGCATGAAGACGTTCACTTCAAACTTTTAAATACACTTGCAGAATTTCCGAAAGTGGACCTGAGGGACTGAGATGTAAAGGTGCATCATATGGGAGCCTCATGGGTTGTTCATGCAAATTTCATGAGAAGAGAACAGTGCAGATTTATTAGGTGTGGCATATAGATACAAGCTCTGAATTGAGCCATACAGAACCACACCAGTCTTATCATTCAGCTTTAAGAGACCTGTTTTACGATTCTCATACTGGTATGATATTGAAAGTAAAGTGTCTGTTTAAAACTGCTGAATTTTTATTATTTTATAAATTTATTTTGCTAACACCGACATACAAGCAGCTGTGCATTTTCTGGAGCTGAATCTCAATGGTCCTTCTACAATGTTCATGGAACCTTCAGGTCCATTATGTTATATGCTATGTATCCCATCCTCTGAACTCTGACATCCCCCCCATTGCTGTCGGACTGAAGACCGAAGAGTTGCAGCTCAGTTTCACTCTCCAACTCTGATCCCACAATTCTGCAAGACCTTCAGCAGCCAGAGAGCACCTCATTATGTTCTACTCAACCATGCCAATGTTTAAATAGACCACAAACAATATATAAAGGGGATTTGGCCCTGTTAGAAGATGGCAGATTTTACATGGATCTTAGTGAAGAAATGTAAGATCAAGCTACACAGTGATTAGAAATCATTTGTATGGATAAGTAAATAAAAAAACACTTGCAAACCCAGCAAAAAAAAAAAGACTGAAAAAAAAGAACAAGTAACTGTGGCAGACATTACACTAGCCTATCACTAAGGGCTTTTGTGCTTGTAGACACAATTCCAGTTTGAGACTTGAATGTGGAAACCAGTGCCAGTGTGTTTAACCAGTCAGAAGTCTGCACTGCTTTTGTATGTCCTCGGCTCGTATAGTTCCTGGCTAAGAAGTTTAACCAAACTTCCTGAGTGTGTATGCATGGATCTACACCATAACGGTTCACATGGGAGTCGATTCTCAGGGTTCACTTCAAAAGTCGACTCATGACTCTTCACATCGCAACCCGGAAGTACATATTGGCACCGCTTTTTGTTTGAGATGTTCTGGTTTAACATGACGGATGGAGGTATGGGTTCTATACATGTTTATTTATTTATTTATTTACCCAGATGCAAGGGATTTTTTATGAATAATCTGGATTTAAAGACCATAGTACTTGTAATAACTACACGACGGTGGGGGAGAGATGGGACCTAGCTAGCAGGTAGCCAGTTAGCTCCGCTTACAATTTAGGAAACGCCGACAGAAGTTGAGCTGTCTATCTGCGGGTTTTCCTGAGTCTGGGGTTCTGTTTAACACTGTCTGACTAACACAGTTTATTCAGGATAGTTCTTTGGTCATTTTGCGCTACTAATAAATGAAAGTGGGTGTAAAGCCTGACCGCTAAACTGGACTTGAAGCTAACCGGCTGTATGTGTTGTGTCTCCGAGCCGGAGGAGGACAGCTGGGTGAACCCTGTCCTCCTTCACTTGGTGGTGGTTGTCGTCGTTTCCTAAATAAACCGTGAAACACAACTTTAATGTCAGGATTTTCTGCTTCACAGTTAACAATTTCAAACACATAATTCCCAGTTTTATTGTGTTTTTCTACCCAAACCCGATTTACCACACCACTGAGCTGTGTTCATTATTATTAACGGCTATTTGAATTCTCATCGTTTTGTTTTTAATTTCTCACTTTTAGCCTTTTGGACGACTGACCAAAAACCCGTTTGATCGCTGTGATGTGAGGAGCATAATCTGCTGTCTGTGATCCAGTCGTCCACGTGTCCACTGTAGCGGGTAAGCTTGCATAAGTCCAAATAAACTGTGACTCCATATCCGACTGGATTTGGTTATATTTGCTGTGTTCCTCACTACAGAACAAACAAGACTGAATCCATGCTTTCTGATGAGCTTGATTCCAAACCTGAGGTACTGAAACACAACTGTCCAGGTTTTTAATTTCTCAAAGTTTAAACTGACATTTATATGCTATTTGAAAGCCACTCTTTCTGACCTAACTCTTATCATCTTTGTGAAGCTGCTGGTTGAGTTTGTGCAGAACGCCTCCATACCCTTGGGTCAGGGTTTGGAGGAATCGGATTCGAAAACACAGTGTCTACCTCTCCTTCCCTCTTCAGATAATTCCATATGCAGCCAGCTAGACCTTCCAGGTATGCAGTGGTAGATGTTTTATAATGTTTAAGGGAGGTCATCACGAGCATCTTCTTAAGTTACCGTACTTTCGAGACTATAGAGCGCACCCACTAAATATAAGCCGCACCCACTAAATTTAAAAAGAAAAAAAAATTTGTACATATATAGGCCACACCTGTCTATAAGCCGCAGGTGTAACACGAGATATTTACAAAGAAAGATGTTACACAACGATTCTTTATAACTTTTAAATGCTTTTCAAACAGTGCCGGTAACACGGCTGATTAAAAAAAGAAAAAATATATACTTTCCTATCAGGAATAGTCATTGATCTATCTTCATCTTCCTCCTGCGCATTAAAACCATCACACTTCCTCAATCTCTCTTTCGTTGTCGTGCTCAATGTCACTTAGGTCTCGAGGCCAATTCGCCCTTGAGCTTGTGCTGTCCTCTACAGCAGTCCAAGCTTTTCGAAACCCGTTGATGATGGTAGATTTTTTGACAAATTTCATTGGTCCGATGTGATGAGGCTAAATGTTTCGTCTGCATGAAGCTCATTAGCCTGTAAGAATCCATAAATTAGCCGCATCATTGTTTAAGCCGCAGTGTTCAAAGTGTGTGAAAAAAGTAGGGGCTTATACACCGGAAAATATGTTATATTAATGTCTGAATGTTATGCATGTGCCACTTGTTTGCGTAGTTAATGATAATGAGATGAGTCTTTATTGGTCACATATACAGTAGAGCACAGTGAAATTGTTTTCTTCGCATACCCCAGCCTGATAGGAAGCTGGGGTTAGAGCACAGGTTCAGCCATGATACAGCGCCCCTGGAGCAGGGAGGGTTAAGGGCCTTGCTCAAGGACCCAACAGTGGCAGCTTGGCAGTGCTGGGGCTTGAACCCCCGACCTTCCGATCAGTAACCCAGAGCCTTAACTGCTAAGCTAGTTTTCTTTATATATATCACTTCTGTGTGCTCTTACCATAATGTATCATACAGTACCATAATGAAACCATGTCTCTTGATTGTGTATGTCTAGAGAGTGCTCTTAGCCATGCAGCATCCCCATCGCTGTCGGAGTTTGGACCAGAACGAAGCCCCCTGGTAGTGCAGCTCCAGTCTCACTCTCCAACACCGACCCCAACTGCAATACTGCAAGACCTCCAGCAACCAGACAGCACCTCATATGTTTTACTCAACCTTGCCAAAGGTGTCATTAACTGTTATCTAGGTTTGAATTTGTTTATAGTTTTCATCGTTTGTCATTTTAAATAATAATTTAGGTCACTCTGATATTCGACAGTCACTTTTGGCTGAGGTTTCTTGGTCCTTGGAGAGCAGTATGTTCATGGGGGAGCAGGATTTGGGGCTCAGGCAAGCGTCAATTGGGACTATGAAGTAGTGTACATCCCGCTATAACACCAAACAACTGATTGCAAGCGATTTGGAGATTTTGGAAGTCTTGTAGCGTGCACTCGATCTTAAAGCTGCTGGACAGATATGGGAGCTTCACCCTGTCTGGTAGAATGCTACCTGTGTAAAAACATTCATTATGGGTGTTGTGCTATGTCCTTCTCCACTCTGCAAACGAATCTGTCAGTTGTAATAACATTGTGAAAATTCAGAGCTGCATCCTAAACCACTATTTTATGCACTAATTAATATAGCTAAATAGCAATGAGGGCATTAATATACAGACATCCTATTTAGTTCAGTACTATATGGTTTGGTACATGGCCCTCACCGGAGGATCTAATATAGTAGCTGCCGTTTTTGTCGTCTTCTCTGTATTATGAAGTGTTAAGAATAAGAACTGGAGTTATGAGAATGACTTTCCTCCTCTCTGTCATCACCTGCTTTGTGTGAAGGGCTGGCAGCCTCGACAGAGCCCCTGGTGTTCGTGCAGGATGATGTGGACGAGGCCGAAGAGGAAATTTCAGCAGGGGAGTGTACAGATGGAAGTGCCCCATGGTACCTGAGGGTGCAAGAGCTTGCCCACGACAGCTTGATTGCTGCCACTCGGGCTGAGCTGGCAAAGGAAGCCAGGGCTAGTAGCAACAGTAATGTCCTCTTTCTTCAGACAGTTCATCACAGTCTTTTAATTCTGAGTCACAATGATCTTTTTTTGTCTTGCATTGAATTTTCATGGTAGTACTGTCCTGCAATATAGTTGATTCACTTATGACAATTCATTATAAACCCTTTGTCCAGGTGACCATATTCTTAGCTGCCAGTCGGAGGGGCCAAAAAAGGAGACACCGCCACGAAACAGTCGTGCATCTGCAGAGAAGATTCTCAGGTGTCCTTATGAGAACTGCCAACGGACTTTTACCTACCCTGCTCATCTGAAATACCACCTGAAAACGCACAGGTACGTGAAGGAAGGAGTTTTAGAAACTGAAAGATACCAAAAATATAATTTACACAGTTTTTTCTCTTTACCGCAGTTAAAGACAAGTCTGGTGTACAAGGCTTGTGCATGTGTAACTCACAAAACTGACTCAAGCAGACAGGCTTGTGGATTATGAGATTGCAGTCTGTGACCTTGTAGGTTTATTCTGATTTAAAAGCTGCAAATATGGCCCAGGATGTGTAAAATTCAATTTTATTTGTGTAGCGCTTTTTACAACAGATATTGTCTCAAAGCAGCTTTACAGGAATATAAACACAGTATACACATAGTAAAGGTGAGAATTTATCCAAACTGAGCAAGACACTGAGTGGCGACAATGGCAAGGAAAAACTCCCTAAGATGTTTAAGAGGAAGAAACCTTGAGAGGAACCAGACTCAGAAGGGAACCCATCCTCATCTGAGTAACAATCTGTTTGGCTTAGAAGAAGCCTTTGTCCCAGCATGAAATGTATGTGAGCACTGCGTAAGAAATACAGTGCCTTGCGAAAGTATTCGGCCCCCTTGAACTGTTCGACCTTTTGCCACGTTTCAGGC
>JAFFST010046637.1:85318-102052 GCA_022414735.1 Noturus placidus | reverse complement strand
TTACATAGCGGCGGGTAGCGTACGGATAGTACGCTAGTGGGGGCGGCTGTGGCTCAGGTGGTAGAGCGGGTTGTCCACTAATCGTAGGGTTGGCGGTTTGATTCCCGGCCCATGTGACTCCACATACCAAAGTGTCCTTGGGCAAACTGAACCCTGAACCCTAAGTTGCTCCCGATGGCAAGTTAGCACCTTGCATGGCAACTCTGCTACCAGTGGTGTGTGAGTGTGTGTGAGAATGGATGAATGAGACACAGTGTAAAGCGCTTTGGATAAAAGTGCTATATAAGTGCACCATTTACCATTTACCATTGTACAGAATATGACATATGACAGGTAGCGTACGGATAGTAAGCATCTACGATAATAAAGTCGTGCGTGGTGAATATTCTACTTTACAATATAGAAAGTGATTGGTGAAGGGATGACCGAAATCAGGAACTACCTTGACTCATGGACATGCCACAACATAAAAAGTAACTATTAAAGGATAAGATGTACATGTTGTTCAATAATAAAATGTATAAAATTTATATAAACAAGTCGTTGGCAAATTGCTGTAGTATCAGAAGAACAAAAACACTTTGATATGCTGTTATTAGAAAGTAATTGTCTTCTGGCAAGGAAGAGTATGTAAGAAGTTGATTACTTTTCTATTACAGCACGCACGTTAGTGTTTTATTTCTTACTTATTGTGTAACTGGTACATACATACAGACTCTCAGAGGCCAATCTGCCGATAATAATATAATAAGCATCTAACAGTAATGACAGCCTGAGTCAGTGATTACATGCTACAAAATACACACACCCTTGTCCCTGTGTACACAGTAAAGTTAATGGGAGGTAGAGTGTGTGTGTGTGTGTGTGTGTGTGTGTGTGTGTACACAGTGTGCGACTTCCCTGCAGAACCACTCCCTCTTAGCTGACTGAGATTCATTACCAATAACACGTTTGCGCGCACACACACACACACACACACACACACACTAACAGAGCAAGAGCTGTCTCAAATCACACATTCCTAATACTAAAAGTATTTACAGCGAAAAGAATCATTCACGGTTACATCTACATACTTCACCGTTTTCATATGTCCTCATCAAATAGCATCATATCGCTCATCAAAAACAAACAATAAGACCGAATAAGTTGAGGATAAGAAAACAAAGAAGAAGAAGACAAAAACATAATACAACTGTGTTTATATTCCTGTAAAGCTGCTTTGAGACAATGTCTATTGTAAAAAGCGCTATACAAATAAAATTTAATTGAATTGAATTGAATTAAAGACCAAGACCAATAAGAATGATAAAGAAGAATAAGAATAAAACAAAGATGAAAAAAATAAACACAGATGAAGACAAAAAATGAAGACAAAGTAGAATAAGACAAAAATGAAGAAAAAAGACTAAGAAGAATAAGGAAGAAGGAGAAGAACGAGAAAAAGAAGAATAAGACAAAGACAAAGAAGAATAAGGGGGAAATGAAGAATAAGACTAAGATGAATGAGAAAGAAGGGGGGAAAAGACAGAAGAATAAACAAAGACGACAAATAAGATGAAGACAAGAATAAAACCTGGATGAAGAATAAGAGAGATGAAGACAAACCTGAAGACAAAGAATAATAAGAGGAAGACAAAGAATAAGACAAAGAAGAATGAGATGAACAATAAGACAAAGAAGAGGACAAAGTAGAATGAGAAATAGAAAAACAGGACAAAGATGAAGACAAAGACGAATAAGACGAAGCAGAATCCAGTCCTATAGAATAACAAATCAGAAAACATGAGGTTAAAAAAAGCTCACTTGATGTAATGTACATGTACACTGACACACACCCCAAACATGAAGGGAATCCCTGACAACTGCCTCCATCCACCGGCTGTCTGACTCCGCCCACTAAGAAAGCCCAGCACTCATAGGTACCCATCACCACGGTGACGCTCTAAATAATGCAAACTACTGAGCATGCTGGGAAATTACAGCTCAAGCTGCAGAACTGCAGGGGAATGGCATGTTTCAGCCATGAATACACACAATACCCTGAGTCGCCATGGATACACACACACACACACACACACACAGTGTGTGTGTGTGTATCACAGCCTTACACTGTAAGTGAGATATGTTGTGTAATATACTCAAACCTATTACCTTATCGCATGTGTTTAAAGGTTTGAAACAGAACCAGCTCTTCACTTCTGGAAACGCCTTGAAGATGATGATCTTCCGAGAGCAGGCCCGGAAGTGTTCGATTCTTACACCACAGCAATTTGCCAACAATTTCAATTTTACTATTAAAAAAAAAAAAAAAAAGAATGATGTAATGCCTTTGATCCGTTTGGAGTTAGGTATAACGTTGTGGATCGTCTGCAAGACGACTTGACAGCTGAGTTCAAATTAGCCTCAGGTTCATCAACACTTCCGCTGTGATCATACACGGTTCTCTTTCCTCATCAGGGTGCTGCACTGTTTACACCCTGAACACACACTTCACCCTTTAAGGTCTGGTTTAAACTCGCTTTTATCTATGCGTGTGTGTGTGTGTGTGTGTGTGTGTGTGTGTGTGTGTGCCTTCATTCATGTGGCGTCTGATTTCCCATGTAGCCTCAAACTTGACCAAAAAAATTAACAATAAATCTGTTTTATGTGCCTACACTCTAGATTAGTAACCCCATTCTGAATGTAAGGGCAAAGTTTTCATTTTCAGACATGGGTCATGACATCGATCACGACGACGTGTGTTTAACAGAGACAAATAAGGCATGAAATCACTGATTGACAGGAATGTTTTGGCTCTGATGTGCTTCCAGATGTTCACGAGGAACGCAGGATAGTACGTGAACGATGTTGCGAAGCCACTGACGAATGACGTGCGGTCTAACAATGACGTTGCTGAGTAGTTGCATGTATGATTATTTGTACCACACCATAGAGAAAGGTATTCTGGGAAAGCGTAGCTCACTGAGGCGAACCCGTGGTGCCCTGCGTCATGCAAATGCTGATTAGCGTTGGAATTACCAAACAAACCATGTACCATGTAATGATACTCAGCTGGTCAGACTCCACCAGATATAAACAAGTCATTTCAACACTGTTAAGAGAGTTGTGCTTTCTTTTTTATGAACATTCTGACTGATGCCTCTTCCAGTAGGATACTTGAGGACCAGGAACCAAACACGAATAATATTTGCATGGTGGAAAACAATGGACTTGTATGAGAAAGGGCACGGTATTGTATTGGAATTCATTCATTTCCCTCCTGAAATTAACTCAAATTAACCTCATTAACACAAATCTGCTTTTAAATGACTCTGTGCAGTCTCTCTTTTTTTCAGGGAAACAACGGAACGGAACGTGAGCCGTATTTCAGGGATCGTACAGCGACAAAAGATCAAGTGTATGAAGAAAACTTGCTGCAGACACCCGTGTGAACGTGATACCTGCACATGATCTCACACACACAGACTCTTGTGCAGATATTAATTAGCTGATAGTGAACCATGATTTAAAAATAAATAAATAAATAAATAAATAAATGAACGGTCACGATTCATCACAATACTGCGAGACTGCCAGAGTTTGCATGAAGCTCTTTGTTCAGTGAACAGAATCACAGTATTGCCTTGTCCAAGATGGACACATGCAATTCTGCCTTTCTTGACAAGACAGCTGTCCTTGCAAATGGGACGAACTCTTAGCGTGTCTTAGCAGCACGATCGCTGGGCGAAAACATTTGAGCGCTTCCTCTCGAGTAATATTTTGCTACATTCCACAATAACAATATTGTGCTTGCTAAATATCATAATCCAACAAATAATGAATGACTGGCACAAGATTGAGTCACGACAGCCAAGCCTGCAGAGACAAACAAAACCAGGCCAACAAAAATGAGAGAAAAAAAAAATGGTCTAAATGAGACCACCAAAAGAAAAAATAATTCCCTTCCGTTAAAGCCCTCGAGTCTAGCATGCAGATTTGCTGAAACAGTTACACTTACACTCGGGGCTGGGCGGATATCAGTGATGGCGAAAACGAAATCAGTGCTAATCCACGGCAGACGACGATATCGCTCATTTTGGAAACAGATGGAGAACTAGAAATATTATAAGATAAGGTATCAAGTGATTGGTGTAGGATGGAAATAAATCAGCACAGCCAGCAGTCTGTTGCCTCACTGTTGTCATTTGAATCCCAAGTTTGGCACAAGTGTGAATGCTGTTTTTTGCTCCTGGGACCCGATCCCTAGATCCTCATAAAAACGGTGGTCGGGGGTTCGTTTCAACTGAACAGGACTGAAGCTAATCGCTCTGGTTCAGGATAATGTTAATACGGATACATTTGAAAACGCATATTTTTCTCTACGTTTCGCTACGGTGTTTAGGTCAAGTGAAAAAAAAAATACTAAAATACCACCTCTCGTGGGCCCATCACCTGCAGGAAGAGTACTGTAGTAAGTTTCAGCTGCATTGTGGATTGGGTTGCAGTCGAAGGCAGAGGCACTGGCTAACAGATTCGTGGTAACCCTCACCTATGGTCACGAGCTTTGGGTAGTAACCGAAAGAATGAGGTCACGGATACAAGCGGCGGAAATAAACTTCCTTCACAGGGTGGCTGGGCTCAGAATTCTTGAGATCAGACTTTTGGGGGGAGTTCAAAGTAGAGTCGCTGGCCCTCTGCATCGAAAGCGGCCAGTTGGTAATAATGATAATGAGTGTTTATTAAATCACATATACATTACAGCACAGTGAAATTATTTTTTTCGCAGACCTCAGGATGTCAGGAAGCTGGGGTCAGAGCGCAGGGTCAGCCACGATGCAGCACCCCTGGAGCAGAGAGGGTTAAGGTCCTTGCTCAAGGGCCCAACAGTGGAAGTGTGACAGTGATGGGGCTTGAACCCCTGACCTTTCGAACAGTAACCCAGAGCCTTAACTGTCAAGCTACCATTGCCCCAAGTTGAGGTGGTTCGAGCATCTGGTTAGGATGCCTCCTGGATGTTTCGGCCATGTCCAATGGGGAAAAGACCCCGGAGCAGACCAAGGACTAGATTGAAAGATAATATCACTTGTCTGGCCTCGGCACACCTGGGTATCCCCGTGGAGGAGCTGGAAGAGGTGGATAAGGGGAGGGAGGTCTGGGCATTCCTGCTTACACTGCTGCCCCCATGACAAAGACCCGGATAAGCAGAAGAAAATTGATTTATTTATAGATGGATGGACTAAAATACCACCAAATAAGTGCACTTTAGCTGTGTACTTCCTAGTTGGCATCTTCCTCTCTGCTCAAGGCAGGAAAGTGGTGAGGGTAACTATGTGATCGGACCTGGGGTCTGTCTTTTTTAAGCCACATTTAGATCGAAGTTTACACTCGAGCCAAGCTTTTGAAATGTACCGGGAACGAGAATGAAAGCAGGGACGCGGTATGATCAGTGGGAAACAGGTTGCCGTGACGAACCTGTTATAAATAGTCTTGGTGGTGGGGTGTAACCCTATCGCTTTTTTTTTTGTCAAGGGGATATTGTTCAAATTATTTTAGATACCTGCACCTTTAGGTGTAAAGCTCTAGACCTTTACACACTGTCCATAACGATTCATCAATCGAGGCCATAAAGACAAAGTTCACTGTGAGGGCGAGTGAGATTACAGAAGTGAAGCCAGTGCACAAAAACACCTTGTACTATACATGTCAAAAGTTCCTCCTGTTAATTTCTCTAGTAAGAACAGTGGCAATCGATCATGTGTCACCGATATTACATTCAGTTAGCAGCTTCTCATGACTAGCGTTGCTACTTCCTGATCTGATTTTGGCTCTCACGCAATCAGAATTGCAGCGATGACTTAAAGTCCATTCGGTGCCACGACAACCCTGATCCAACAAGGTGGCCAGCACTCCCCTTCTGGGTGGCTTAAGCGCAGACTGAACGGCTTTCATCTTCAGAGAAATACAAACAACTCACCTCATGCTATAAAACTTTATGTTGTTATGATGTGAGATGAGCTCATGTTAAGTGCACTACGCAGGCAGTGCCGCAGTCCCAAAGTGTCCATCATAATCATTATCGTTAAAAAAAAAGGGAGAGGTCATTTTAAAAATGACTGAACACTCAATTTGATCTAGTCGTCATACTATTCTAATGAAACGTGGTGCTGTTCGAAACGTCCACTGATTTTCTGTCATTCTGAAAACAAAATCAGAGTGGGTATAGGAGACAGGACATAAAAGACACCAGGGTCTGTGGGTGCTGTAAACAGTCATCAGGAAGACGGCAGAGCCGACAGCAGCTCTCCTCCATCCTAAACTATAGACGAAATTCAGTGAACAAAAACAAAATCATAACAGGTTTTTCAATTAGTGCCATTACTTTGGAGCGAGTGAAACATTTCCAAACTGCATGCACCAGCTTTGCTTAACCAGGATCTCTTCCTCCTCAACGACGTGACGTACAGTGAGGGAAACAAGTATTGGATGAGTCAGCATATTTTTCAGTTAATATATTTCCAATGAGGCTATTCACATGAAATTTTCTCCAGACATCAGTATTAACTCAAGAAATCTGGACATATAAAGAAGTCACAACATTACAGTCCATACATAAAGTTGTGTGTAATAAAGTGGAATAAAACAGGAAAAACTGAAATGTATTTAATACTTAGTGGAGAAGCCTTTGTTTGTAATGACAGCTTCAAAACACTTCCTGAATGAAGAAATGAACGGGCCGCAGTATTAAAGTGTGATTTTGGCCCAATTTCTAAACATATCGTCCTTAAATCTTGTTCAATTGAAGTCAAGTCAGGTGATTGACTGCGCCATTCGAACACCTTGATTTTGTTTTCCTCTGAAACCAATTGAGAGTTTCCTTTGCTATATGCTTTCGATCGTTGTCCTGTTGGAAGGTTCACCTACGCACCAAGAATTTTCCACTAAAGGGCTCCATTCATTGTTCCTTCAATTATATAACGTCTGCCAGTACCATGCGATGAAAAACAGCCCACACCACGATGCTTCCACCTCCAAACATCACTGTTGATATAGTGATTATTTTTCTGCAGTGCCATTTCTTCTCCAAACATGGTGTATAGGACGACAGCCACAAAGTTCAATTTTGCGCTCGTCTGACCAGACTACACTCTCCCAGTATTTCATAGGCTTGTCTAAATGAGTTGTAGCACTCACTGTAATGGCGTCTTGGCAGTGGAGTGCATTATCTATTATATTCTCTGTGACTATGTATATTGCATGTACATCAAAACATCCTTTAATCAGAAGTAACAGTGATGTATGTAAAGATTGTGGCTAGTATTTCTATTCAGGACATTGGTCACAACAGGACTGCAAATGACTTTCATCAGTGGACATTGGTTTGCTTGTGTGAGCGCAGCGTGAGGCTGTGTTTAGAGGAAGCGTAGACTAATAGCCCTCTCGGTTCCTTCACCGACTTCTGATAATGAATAGTGGCTTAAAGGTTAGTAACGACTCAGCTACTAGAGACACATGTGGCATACAATACATACTGGAGAACTATTAGTGGATCAATAATACAGCGATCACTAACTACTTCAACACACCGTACACAAACATGCCAAATAAACCTGACTGCTAATTAAATATATACAGTACACGGTCCCCTCCAAAATTATTGGAACGGCAAGGCCGATTCTTTTCTTTTCGCGATACACTGAAGACGTTTGGGTTTCAGATCAAAATATGAAGACGAAACGATAGATCAGAATTTCAGCTTTCATTCCTTCAGATTTATATATAGACGTGTTATGCAACTCAGAAGATGGCACCTTTTGTGGCAGACAACTCAATGTTTAGGCAAGCAAAATTAATAGAACCGAAAGGCTTAAAATAAGTAATATTCGATTGCATAACTCTTGCGTGCAATAAATACATCAAACTGGTGACCCAGTGACATCACCAAACTGCTGTATTTTTCTTTCGTGATGCTTTTCCTGGTTTGTAAGGCAGCTTCTTTCCAGTTGTTGTTTGTTTCAGGGGGTTTCTCCCTTCAGTCTCCTCTTCAGGAAGTGAAATGCTCCTCAATTGTTTTAAAGTCTGGTGATTGACCTGGAGAGTCTAAAACCTTCCACTTTTTTTCCCCTGATAAATTCCTTTGCTGTGTTGGCGGTGTGTTTTGAGTCATTGTCTTGCTGCATGATGTTACTGAGAAACCACAAAGCTGCAATGTTGCCTGTCCTGAAACTTTCCCGTGGTGGAAAATTTACTGACCAAACGCTGACACTGGAGACTCCTTCCACAAGCGTTAAATAAACATGTCCTTGCAGAATGCTTCAACTATCAACAATTACACAATTGTTACATAGCAACGCGTCGTTTCTCTAGTTTATTACCAGACTTGGATTTCATGAAGCATCTGACATACAGCTACCCGTGAACTAGCTGCTACTATACAAACAATGTATTTGTGCATTAAAATGAATTCGCGTTTGAATTAAAGTGGACACCCGTTATGAGTTGCTGAAAATAAATAGAAATTAAACCAACACCTTCTGATCGAACAGATTAGAGTACTCAAAGTGATGGAAGAATGATGACATTCATAGCCAACTTTATAATAACATACAGTTACTGAGGTTACCTACTAAAGCTGCTTACCATGAAAGGGTTGAATAATTCTGAGACTGGAGAAGTCATTATAAGTCACAATTTGGGGAAACCACTTGTAGCATTCATTGTGTTGAACTATTTCAAGTGCTTTTGTTTGATTTGTTCATTGCAACCAGCTGAAAGTCTGTACATTTTGAAACAAAAACCAATTTGCAGTGGGGGTTGAATCATTTTGACTGTAACTGTATTTAGTAGACAGCTAATAAGCTGTTAAACATGTCCAGTGCATTACAAAAAGCAAAAGGAGCACTAAATACATAGTTTCCAGCTAAGCAACACAAAGTCTGAGAAAAACTACTCCACACATGGTTCATGGTTCACGCTGCATTTGGCTATAGATCGTAACTCGTAATTTCCAGCCTTCAACTAGGAACAAAGAAAACGTATACAAGCATTTGCTCTCGATCAGTCAACATAGAGACATATTCGCTTGTTAAATCTAAATCGTTTGCGTTACAGTTGGCTATTCTGAGGAAAATGTACATCACTCATCACAGTTAGCTGGCTAGCTTGTTGCTAACAAAAGACAAAACACGGAGGTTTCCATGTTCAAACTGTATTTTGAAATCACAAAGCGCATAACTGGGAGTACACTTGGACAACAAACTGGACTGGTCAGCCAATTGTGAACTACTCTACAGGAAAGGGCAGAGCAAGCTGTACTTCCTGAGGAGGCTGCGGTCCTTCAATGTCTGCAGCAAGCTCCTCTGGATGTTCTACCAGTCTGTTGTTGCCAGTGTCCTCTTCTATGCTGTAGTATGCTGGGGAGGAAGCACTAAGAAGAGGGATGCTGGATGACTGGACAGACTGGTAAGGAAAGCTGGCTCTGTTGTGGGAGCTGAACTGGAGTGTATCACTTCAGTATCAGACAAAAGGACCTTGAACAAACTGATCAACATTTTGGACAATGACTGTCATCCACTGCACAACACTATCGTTAAGAGAAAGAGCTTGACCAGTTGGAGGCTACGCTCACTGCCATGCATAACTGACAGGCTGAGGAAGTCTTTTGCCCCTAGGGCTATAAAACTCTTCAATGCCTCACTTAACGGAAGAGGTGAGATAGACTTCTCTGCATAGTCTATCTGCCTCTCCACCATTTTCCTACAGTATCATCATCATACACCATTGACCATTTCATACACGTTTGCACCACTGACCTCCTGTATCATTGTAATAACGATGTATGTTAACCATCTCATACACGTTTGCAATATTGTGTACTGGCCCACTGTGTGACTGTTTTTTACTGTTTACACTGTCTACACTGTCTATGGACTATATTAGCCCACATGCACAACCCCTACCTCAATTTCCCAGTCTGTCTTTTTTCATCTTACTGTATTGTATGTGATGCCTTGAGGTACTGGGACCTCGAATTTCCCCCTGGGGGATCAAGAAAGAAAAAGAAATCAAGAAATCAAGAAAGAAAGAAAGAAAGAAAGAAAGAAAAAGAAATCTGAGGCGTTCCTGTCTCTGATACCAGACAATTAATTCATTAACTCCAGTGATTTGAAGTAATGGCACCACATTGAAGATCAAGCATACTTATTACTCACACAAACTAAATGTCATTAGTCACAAATATGAACACGTGATATCAAATGTGAACATTTTGCTGGTGGGAAAGTCACCAGATTTTGAGGATGACCCATTTAAGGATGTAAATGATCACATAGCTAAATGCATGCTTTAATTCCTCACATTATCACGGGACTTTTTTTTTTTTTTAGCATTTCAAGAACTCTTGCTATTTGAGACTGAGCTAATGTCTAAATCTGCCTGCTTGGCTGCGGACTCTACAGCCTATCATACGAAAACAACAGTGAGGGTGATAGACCGACAGATATGTCTACTTGACAGTGTTATTACTGCTTGACTAGCCACCACACGTGACTGCATTTACAAGCATGTGAACTAAACAGGCTATGAAGCGCCGCAAATGAAGCCTGGATGATTGACTAAGTGGAGTAGTGAGCGAAGGAGTGACGTCGGAAATAAGTAGCTTCAACACGTCTTGTGGAACTGCACCTCAGGTTCGAGATGCTGATGTGGAACGATGGCTGTTGCGTAACCATTTCAGCCAACAGGGCCACTGAGAAAGAAAAAAACAGCACAGAAAGACAAAAACAAGACCATTGCACAAAGCCCAAAGATGAGGATGAAGCAATATATGAAGTGGTAAACCTATAACATGCCATAATAGTGTAATACCACGACAGAAAATGACCACATACACAGCCATTGTAAAAGCTTATCTATTATCGAATGGTTTCTGGATTATTCGACTAGAAATGAATGATTAGCGGTGAAGCTGAATCCCGATTACGGCGCTACAGATTTTCATTTCTGGTTCGAATGCTGCTTAATGGGGAAACAACAGGAGGTCAAGATATGACCAAACTGAGCCAGCTTTTCTAAACTGAACAGGCACTCACTCACTCACTCTCACTCTCTCTCGGCTCTCTCTCACTCTCTCTCTTGCGCTCTGAGAGACTACAGATTGTTATTTATAGCAGACAGCAGTGAATCAAACCTCAAAGCCGGCTGACGAGTGGTTTGGTCAGGAACACCACATAAAGGGGAAAAAAAGGGACATGGGTCTAAGCTGGTCCGATATCGATTTTATCTTTAATCGTGATAAATGATTTAATCATACAGAACTAATAGCCCCCGCCAAAAAAAGAAATATATTTACATTTATTCATTTAGCAGACGCTTTTATCCAAAGCGACTTACAAATGAGACACACTCACACACCAATGGTAGCAGAGCTGCATGCAAGGTGCTAGCTTGCCATCGGGGGCAACTTAGGGTTCAGTGTCTTGCCCAAGGACACTTCGGCATGGGATCACCCGGGCCGGGATTCGAACCACCAACCCTACGATTAGTGGATTAGTGGACAACCCACTCTACCGACTGAGCCACAGCCGCCCTATAAAAGACAGGAAATAAAAGACAGGAAAACCAGCATTTCCATTCCACGCTTAAGGAGAGCAGGGGAACTGTGGAAATTGTAAAGACTCATCTGGATGGTGGATTTTTAGGTGATTTTGCAGTAATCCTTTTACAGATTACACATTTAAATATTTAAACGTGTTTGAGCGCTGAGTGGCGCAAAAAAAGTGAAATAAAATTAAATAAAACGGCGTATTTAATTACGTTATAATTATCATTACTATTCACGTTATCTGTAAAGTGTTTGATTTGACACTTGGGTCAAATTTTTCGTCTTTTTTTTTGCCCCCTCTTTCAGCTGACTTTTGAAGTGTTTTCTCTGAATTTTTCAGTGGCGTCCCTAATAAATCAGCTCGTCATCTCACTCATACGCAGCTTGTCATGTGACAGAGAAATCGCCAAGTCCAAAGCGCTCTGTCCTGAAGACTTTCCCACCGATTCGGTCTATAAATGTTGAATGTACACCTCCAGAAATTTAGAGCTAGTCCTTTGAAAAGCTGTTTATTATTAGCTTTAGTTCGCTGAGTTAGCCAGGCTGTACAGGATTTCAACAGTGGTGGCTTTGCAGTTAAGGCTCTGGGTTACTGATCAGAAAATCACGGGTTCAAGCCCCAACACTGCCAAGTTGCCACTGTTGGGCCCTTGAGCAAGGCCCTGAACCCTCTCTGCTCCAGCAACGCTGTATCATGATTGGCCCTGCACTGACCCCAGCAACTGATGCAACTCGAAGTGGTTGTTTTTTTCCCCCAGAAAACTACTTGAATTGGCGAAACTGTTTTGCACGGTCACTTTTGCAGTGATGTTTGTTGGGTAAATGAGACCTTTTAGCTGTACTCATGTTTCATGCACACGAATGGAAGATGGCGTTGGCTGAATGCGCGTTGTGATGACGTCACATGACGCGTCTTTGGCCCAAATCTGTGGAAAATCTGCAGTCATTTTTAAAAATTGCAAGCTCCTCCGAATACTGCAGAACACTGATTCCGCGATCGTGAAATCCTGGTAGGACTGTTTGCATATAGTTCATTAACTTTAACTATATACTTGTCTAATATTAGCTAAATCCAACATTAACGATGTTTGAAATATTCAGCGTTTACCATGAGAGAAAGCACAAGCTCTTACACAAGGGCATGTAAGATGAGGGGGAAGGGGCGGGGCTTCCGGGTAGAAATCATTCCAGATTAATATGCTGATTGGCTCATCTCCCGTTTCAAAAATCGCTTGCACCTCTCACATGGTAACCATGGTGACAGCGTTGTTAATCGCAGCTAGCATTCGGTCAACACGACAGAGACTCCACTGTTATAATTTCAGGAGAATTTTAACTAAGAATTTCTAATATTCTGCCATAATAATGAAGGGAAAAAAATTGTAAGCTTGAAAAACATTGGGAAAACCCAACACCGAACTGTTAGAGAGGTGTACAGAACCTGGTCATAAACCCAGACAGGAAACCGCACTCACAGAGCTCGATCATGCACCTGATATCATATCAGCGCTTTAGGTCATTGGTCACTCCGCCCTCCATGTTCCCCTCATCCAGACAGCGGCGCATGTCAGGCAGGGCCAAACGCACATCTGGAGGGTGTGTGAGAGCATACTGGGGTGTTTGGGATGACACGTAGGGGTGTTTCGAGGAGCATATGGTAGAGTCTGTGCTCAAGGGAGATCCTCGTTACCAAACGCTGATACACTTGTCTGTCCCTGCCCCCATTACTGCACCTCTGAGCTCTGAAAGCAGATGAAGAACACACAGCATACACCTCGACACACAGCACGAAACACACTCCTGATCAGAGGAAGACTACAAAAACATGTGTGCGTTCCAACCTGTCAAAATTCAGGGGCATTTTTATTTTAGCAAGATCATAATCACTCAACCCAGACACCAGTCTCGCTTGACTGTCTGTCTCGCCATCTGCCTGTCAGTCCGTCTCATTCTGTCTTACAGTCTCTCTCCATATTTCTGTTGGTCTCACTCCTTCTGTCTGTCTCTCCCACTCTATGTCAGTCTCTATCACTCCCTGTGTGAGTCTCCCTCTCCTTCCCTCTGTGTTTGATGGTTTATCTCCCTCTGTCTGTCTCTCTCTCTCTCTCTCTGTCAATCTGTCTCCAACTCCATCTGTCTCTCTCTCGATCTGTCTCTCTCCGACAGTCTCTCCCTCCCTCTGTCTGCCTCTCCCTCCCTCTGTCTCACACTCCGACAGTCTCTCCCTCTCTCTGTCTGCCTCTCCCTCCCTCTGTCTGTCTCTCGGTCTGTCTCACTCGCAGACAGTCTCTCCCTCTCTCTGTCTGCCTCTCCCTCCGTCTGTCTCACTCTCTGTCTGCCTCTCCCTCCCTCTGCTTGCCCCCCCTCTCCCTGTCTCTCTCTCACTCTCTGACAGTCTCTCCCTCTTTCTGTGTCTGATGGTTCCACTTCCTCCATCTCTCTCCCTGTCTCTACCTCGGTCTCTCTCTTGTCTCTCGCACTGTGTGTCAGTCCTTCCCCCTCTCTCTCTTTTGGTCGTTCTTACTCACTGTCTGGCAGTCTCTCTCGCTTTCTCTCCGTCTCTGATGTGTTCCCTTTCTCCATCTATCACGATGTTTTTTTTCTCCTACTGTCTCTTTCATCCTCTTTTTGTTTGTCTTTTCCTCTGTCTGTCTGCATCTGACCATCTCCCACTGTCTGTGAGTCTCTCCCTCTGTCCCACTCAGTCTGTCTGTCCCACTCTCCGACTGCCCGTATTTCCTTCTGTCAGTGTCTGTCAGCATCATTACTAGTAGCAGACTGTCTCCGGAGATCATGATCAGTAGACTTCAACTGCAAGTTAGAGCTGATACACTACATGGCCAAAAGTTTGTAGACACCTGCTCATCACACCCATATCTGGTTCTTCCCCAAACTGCTGCCACAAAGCTGGAAGCACACAACAGTATAACGAAGAGGCGCAAACATGTTCCAGCATGACAGTTTCTCTACGAGCTCCGTGAAGACACGATGTGTCAAGGTTGGACTGGAAGAACTCAAGTGCATCTATTTGCATCTACAGAGCCATTAAATTCAGATCCCCTGTCTTGCTTCATCACGGATTCATTCATCTTCAGTGTTTGTTTCATGCTGGTCAGGGTTGCAGTGGGTGAGACACCCTGAACGTGACGTCAGACGTATCAGGGCGGCATACACACCCATTCACACCTAGGGGCAGTTTTGATTCACAAATCCACCAACAAACCAAACACAGACACGGGAGGAACATGTGAAACGCCACACAGGCAGTATCCTGAGATCTTGCTGTAGAATTGTCTGCAAAACCTAGGAGAAGTCCATAAACTCTTGTGACTCCAGGTGGTGTTCGGACAACACAAAGAACGTTGAATATTAAGGTTAATATCATGACTACAGCGAGTACTTGATATTGATAGATCTGGTCCCGAGTGTGCTATGGGACCCAGTTTGCTTCCATAAGATGAATTCGGTTTTCCGTCATGGCGTTAATGTGGATAAAAACGATTGCTGGAAGTGTAGATGGATAGACAGGAAGCTAGATATTTAATCGATCAAGTCGACTGTCTAGTTACAGGATCCAAACTGCAAAGTGCAAAGACGACACGCAGTCCACAGACCTCGACAAGCAGCAATAAAAATCTTAAGAGTTTTATTCTGCGAAAAAAAATACAAAATAAGCCGCTTAATAACATAATAATCCTGTATGCCGGACCACAGAAGTGACCGCTAATCCCAGATGTCAGACAACACGGGAATGTGATATAATCCAGCGATTCCCAATCCTGTTAAATGAAATCCTAACAAACCTGTCTCGCCGCCTGAGTTCATTTCCACACCTTTCATTAGGGTAGGGATGGAAAGACAGTCAGATGCAGAGTTCAGAAGGATTACAGGAGCGGACACTGGTCTAAAAGGCTGATCGCTCCAGATTACACTGGATGACTGGGTAATGATGAGCTCATGAGCAGCAATCTCAGCAATCACAAATCACCAGGAATCAGCATCACAGCCAGGAGGAGAAACAAACACAATGAGGGTGTGCACAATGACACCCAACGAATAAGCAGAAACAGGCTTAATGCAAACACACTGGGGATTACTCAATTATCCAATCATGTTCGTGCCATGAATAACTTACCAACCTCATCAGCGAACAAGAGTTCTAAGCATGGGAAATTTTCAATTGTAGCTATTTTCACTGGAGCTCTCTCCAGCTCATGGGTCAGTATATTCTGATCATTTCGTAAGAAAGCACGCACGCGCACAGGCACCAGAGCAGACAGGCTACTTTTAAACCCAAGGCGTGTGCGCTTCAGTGCGTTTTCTCTCTCTCTCTCTCTCTCTCACGCACACACGCGCGCGCACACACACGCAATATAAAAGCAAGGTAATAAGATCTGTAGCCATGGTGCAGATTCTAAGCCACTCACCTCTAACAACGAAGCGAGAAAGCTTACGCGACAATACTATTCCTCCTTTTTCTTGTCCTCTCTCTCACACACACTCACGCACCGCAGCTCTGCCTCTTTCTCTCTCATTTACCCCAAACTTGCCCTGAGCGGCGCGCGCGCGCACAACCCTGCTGCTGCGTAGCAACGCCCCGCCCACACCGCTCGTCCCCGCTTCCATATTCGGGCCCAATGCTGTCGGGTTGCCAGATTATTATTATTATTGTTATTATTATTATTATTATTCATTAGGAATTCATTCATCGATACCGTTTATCCTACAGGTCGCGGGGTACCTGGAGCCTATTCCAGGGAGCATGGGGGACAAGGCGTGGTACACCCAGGACTGTGGGGCCGTCCATCGCAGGGCACAATCACACACGTTCACACACTCTTACACTGTGGACACTTTGGACACGGCAATCAGTCCTCATTGGACTGGAGGAGGAAACCGGAGAACCCAGAGGAAACCCCAGCAGCACTGGGGGTTTATATATATATATGTGTGTGTGTGTGTGTGTGTGTGTGTGTGTGTTTCTCTAAAGGGCTTTGTATATATATATACATACATACATATACACATGGGCGGCTGTGGCTCAGTCGGTAGAGCGGGTCCACTAATCCACTAACCCTGGGGTTGGGGGTCTCATCTGTAAGTCGCTTTGGATAAAAGCGTCTGCTAAATGAATAAATGTAAATGTAAATATA
>JAFFST010046637.1:72310-82968 GCA_022414735.1 Noturus placidus | reverse complement strand
TGTTTGTTTGTTTGTTATTTTGGCAATTTGCAAATATTTCAGTAAGTAAATAAGTAAATGATGAACGTGACAGTGGTGACACTAAACACGGGGAAGATGCAAATACATTGATGACGTAATCACGTCCCTGAAACCCCCACCCCCCCGTCGTCATCAGACGTCATCGTACCCTTCACACACACCCCTCCCCCCCTCCTTGATGACGTAATATATGGATGACCCCTTAGGGGTGTACTCACTTTTGTTGCAAGCGGTTTAGACATTAATGGCTGTGTGTTGAGTTATTTTGAGGGGACAGTAAATTTACACTGTTACACAAGCTGTACACTCACTACTTTACATTGTAGCAAAGTGTCATTTCTCCAGTGTTGTCACATGAAAATATATCATCAAATATTTACAAACATGTGAGGGGTGTACTCACTTTTGGGAGATACTGTATATCTAACAAACGCAAACACACAGATAAAATTTCCTAATTGTTCTTGTTTCTAATATATTTTTGAGAACGAAACGTATCGGTCAAGTTTTTATAAGCTGAGAGACAGAGACAGAGAGAGAGACAGAGACAGAGAGAGAGAGAGAGACAGAGAGACAGGGAGAAAGGGAGAGTGACAGGGAGAGAGGGAGAGAGAGAGAGTGACAGGGAGAGAGGGAGAGAGAGAGAGAAAGAGAGAGTGACAGAGAGAGACGCAGAGAGAGAGGGGAGGGAGAGAGGGAGGGAGGGAGAGAGAGAGGGAGAGAGAGGGAGAGAGAAAGAGAGAGAGAGAGAAAGAGAGAGAGACGCAGAGAGAGAGGGAGACGCAGAGAAACAGGGAGAGAGAGAAGGAGAGAGAGAAAGAGAGAGAGAAAGAGAGAGAGACAGAGAGAGAGACAGAGAGAGAGAGACAGAGAGAGAGGGAGAGAGAGAGAGAAAGAGAGAGAGAGAAAGCGAGAGAGAGAGAAAGAGAGAGAGACGCAGAGAGAGAGGGAGAGAGACGCAGAGAGAGAGTGACAGAGAGAGGGAGAGAGACGCAGAGAGAGAGAGAAAGAGAGAGGGAGAGAGAGAGGGAGAGAGAGAAACGCAGAGAGAGAGGGAGAGAGACGCAGAGAGAGGGAGAGAGACGAAGAGAGAGGGAGAGAGATGCAGCGAGAGATGGAAAGAGACGCAGAGAGAGAGAAAGAGAGAGAGAAACACAAAGTGAGGGGGAGAGAGAGGGAGAGAGAGAGACGCAGAGAGAGAGGGAGAGAGACGCAGAGAGAGAGTGACAGAGAGAGAGAGATGTGTTTAATGGTTTGTAGTTCTGAAAGTGTATCCGAGACTCCTTCCATAAATCTCCTAGCTAAAAAAAATGTCACATTGAAGATTATAATGTTTACATTGCTAAATCAAATTATTAGTAGTCTCAGATTAAGTCTCTGTGTATAAACTGTTAATAGAGAAACAATAACATATTAGAAGGAGCACGTTAATATTAACCTGTAGTACAGGTTACAGCCGGAACTAACTTAAATAAACTACCTAAACTACCTATAACTACCTTAAATTAAATAATGCAAACGTTCTTTCAATCAGATTTGATCATTAGTATGAAATGTACTAATATCTGTAAATAATACCCTAACCTATTAAAAAAAAATATATGTTTATAATAGCTGTATTGCATGTTTGTTTGTTTTTGCTTTTACATAATCAGTAAAGTATTGTTTTTTTTTTTTGTTCAACACTCATGTCTCAAGTGTCCTTTCTTACAACACACTATAAGCATTTCTCATTGCTTTCACATATACTTACAACGTAGAAATTCTCCTTCAGTTGAAACCTTGGTGTTCAGAAGTAATTACACTGTTCTCCTCACACAAGCAAATACACTCTAGCCAACAGTCTGAAGCTGTTAAATCTGTATAATTAATCTTGTGATGTTCTAATGTCAAATAAACTGGTAATAGATGAATCTCACGGTGCAATTTTGCTGTTAAGATTCTATAGTTAATTCTCACAAATGATTGCAGCAGGTACAGGTGAAACTTACAAACTAACGCAACACGAGGAAGAAACTGAGTTCAGGAGGGTTTGATTAACCAGTTTCCATTTTTGTGTCACGATGTGGTTTAGTGAGGTGGAAACAGGCGCAGACTGGCTTTTGTGTATTTATTGGGGTTGATGCTCAAAACAACACAAAAAAAAAGACACTACGAATACTCTACCCTGATACAGTGACTAGAAACAAAACACTCAGGCTAATAAACATGAAACAAAACCTAACCCTCCGACTGATTTCAGACAAAGGGACACAGAGACAGGAGTCTACACAACGAAAGACAAAAGCTAAGTGCAAAACAAGGACTATATATACCCAAACCCGTGCTCATTAACGCAACAAGAAGCAGGTGCAAGAAGACATGTGACTAATAGTAGTAAACCCATGTGACATCAAGGGGGCAATGGCTGCTGGGACATGGAGTCTACCGGCACACTGGGGTGGAGACACACACAGAACGTAAACACAGTCCAGGTGCTAGGACAGTCATTGTCAGAGTACAGCCACCAGATGGCGCCATAACCGGCCGAGGTGCAGTGCCGCGCCTGGCCACCAGGGGGAACCGTGACAGATACCCCCCATCACAAAACACTCCCCCTGTTGGCGGTCCTGGCCCCCTGGGCGAAATGTCCCAGGCAGAACCCAAGGACTGAGGCAGTCCTTGCCGGGCAGTAGGGGGTTGGAACACCCTCTCTGTTGATGAAAGTCGGGGTGCAGCCTCCGGCTGCTCAGGCACACAGGGTGCCTCCCGCCGAGGCTCGGGAACGAAGGGCGCCTCCCACCGAGGCTCGGGAACGCAGGGCGCTGCCCGCCAAGGCTCGGGAATGCAGGGCGCCATCCGCCGAGGCTCGGGAACACAGGACGCCGCCCGCCGAGGCTCGGGAAGGCAGGATGCTGCCTGCCGGGGCTCGGGAACGCAGGACGCCGCCTGCCGGGGCTCGGGAACGCAGGACGCCGCCTCTGCTGAAGAGAGGAACAGTGCGGTATATGCTGCGGTGCAGGACGGCTCGTCCGCTTCCTGAGAGGCTGAGACCTCCCCCTTGGTCTCTGTAGCGCTGGAGGCTGCCCTGTTAGCCCCGGGTTGGATCACCGCATTGCCTGAACACAGAGGAGCAGAGGTTAATGGGCTTACCTCCCACAGGAGCTTCACCATCTCTGTAGCGCAAGACGCCGCTTCCGCTGAAGAGGGGAACAGGGTGGCATATGCTGCGGTGCAAGATGGTTCGTTGGCTTCCTGAGGGGCTGAGACCTCCCCCTCGGTCTCTGTAGTGCTGGTGACTGCCATGTTAACCTCCATCTGGGGCTCCAGGGCGTGATGCGTGACATGGGGCTCAAGGGCATGGGACGTGACTTGGCTCACGGACGTAACTTGGCTCGTGGACATAACTTGGCTTGTGGACATAACTTGGCTCGTGGATGTGCCTGGGCCCGTGGACGTGCCTGGGCCCGTGGATGAGACTGGGCTCGTGGACATGGACGTGACATGGTGCTCATGGGTGTGGGACGTGACATGGGGCTCAAGTGTGTGAAGCGTGACCTGGGGCTCAAGGGCGTGAGGCGTGACCTGGATCTCAAGGGCGTGAGGCGTGACCTGGGGCTCAAGGGCGTGAGGCGTGACCTGGGGCTCAAGGGCGTGAGGCGTGACCTGGGGCTCAAGGGCGTGAGGCGTGACTGGACTCTTGGACTTAACTTGGTTCGTGGACGTGGACGCAACCTGGCTCTCGGACATAACTTGGCTCTTGGACGTAACTTAGCTCTCGGACATGGACGTGACTTGGCTAGTGGACGTGCCTGGGCCCGTGGATGAGACTGGGCTCATGGACATGGACGTGACATGGGGCTTATGGGCGTGAGACGTGACCTGGGGCTCATGGGCGTGAGGCGTGACTGGGCGCTTGGACGTAACTTGGTTTGTGGACGTGGACGCAACCTGGCTCTCGGACATAACTTGGCTCGTGGACGCCCCTTGGCTCTGCGGCCGGGACGCGCCTTGGCTCTGCGGCCTGGACAGGGATGAGACAGGGCCTTCAGGCGAGGACAGGGATGAGACAGGGCCTTCAGGCGTGGGCACGTGTGAAACGGGGCTCTCCGACGTGGGCACGTGTGAAACAGGACTCTCGGGCACGTGTGAAACCGGGCAGGGACAGGGACAAAACTGGGCTCTCGGGCTCGGACAGGGACGAAACTGGGCTCTCGGGCTCGGACAGGGACGAAACTGGGCTCTCGGGCTCGGACAGGGACACATCGGGGCTCTCGGGCTCGGACAGGGACACATCGGGGCTCTCGGGCATAGGCACACTCAGATGTTGCTGTTTATGTAGGGCGATCATACGATCGAGGTCCTCTATACCCTGGGTGATGCGTTCCTGGAGCGCCGTACCCATCGGCGTGGCTTCTAGCCCGAGTTGTCTCAACTTCTCGAGCTGTTCTGCTTGCCGCTGTAGCCGCGCTATCGCTGATTGAAGATGGCTGCAATCTATAACATAAGCTTGGCTTTCATGCGTGGGCACGGGTGATGCTTGGTTTTCGGGCGTGGGCACGGGTGAAGCTTGGCTTTCGGGCGTGGTGAAGCTTGACTTTCAGAGCTTGCTTTTGGTGGTTCTTCCTTTCATAATGTTCATGAAAAGGTAAGTCTGCCTTGGTCACCACATTAGCTCCTCTTAACAGCTGGTTCATATTGTACTCCACCTCAGAGTCTCCAAACTCCCTCAAAAAGGCTGCCATAAATCGCTGACTGTCCTCCAGTTCCCGGGATTGGGTGGTGGCTAATTGTTTTGCCCAGCTGCGAGCTGAGCCAAAAAATCGGGACACCATAAACCGAACCGATTCAACTTCTTTGGGCTTCGGATCCGGCAGGCTTGAAAAATACTCCTGACAGTCCCTCAAAAAATAGTCAGGGTAGCTGAAAAAACCGTTATACCTGTCCGGCAGATCCACGAAAATTTCTTGTGGAAATTGCATGGAATACAGCTCTGGGATGCTGGGCGTGGATTTCCGGGGTTTTTCTCCTTCTTCGCACTGCCACCATGGTGATGTCTGCTGCTTCCAGTTAAGGTCTTTCGTTCTGTCACGATGTGGTTTAGTGAGGTGGAAAAAGGCGCAGACTGGCTTTTGTGTATTTATTGGGGTTGATGCTCAAAACAACACAAATAAAGACACTACGAATACTCTACTCTGATACAGTGACTAGAAACAAAACACTCAGGCTAATAAACATGAAACAAAACCTAACCCTCAGACTGACTTCAGACAAAGTGACACAGAGACAGGAGTCTACACAACGAAAGACAAAAGCTAAGTGCAAAACAAGGACTATATATACCCACACCAGTGCTCATTAACGCAACAAGAAGCAGGTGCCAGAAGACATGTGACTAATAGTAGTAAACCCATGTGACATCAAGGGGACAATGGCTGATGGGACATGGAGTCTACCGGCACACTGGGGTTGAGACACACACAGAACGTAAACACAGTCCAGGTGCTAGGACAGTCATTGTCAGAGTACAGCCACCAAATGGCTCCATAACCGGTCAAGATGCAGTGCCGCGCCTGGCCACTAGGGGGAACCTTGACATTTTGTCTAAGCATGAATGAAATTAAAAGAAAATGCAATCTGTATTTTTATTTGTTCTGTGTAGTTGTCATAGGCAATATAACTCTAAATATAACCATATAGAGATACACATTTAGAGTAAGAATTAAACACAAGTGTCATGGTTCAAGGGACTCTGGACTCCATTTCCCATCAGCCACTGCAAGTCACATGTTTTTCTGCACCTGGTTCACGTTTCGGTTAATCAGCACTAATGTGTGTGTATGTGTATATATAGTCCTTGTTTTTCCACCTAGCCTTGGTCTGTCGTTGTTTAGACTCACGTCTCTTTGTCACAGTGTCAGTGTTAAGTCTTAGTGGTTGTTTCATGCCACAGTGTCTACGTATATCAGTCGTAGTGTCTTTGTCTTGTTGTGTTGTTGTTTTGTTATATATTAAATCTTTAAAATCTGCGATTGCGTCCGCCTCATCTACACGACCGTTACAACAAGTCAATAGTCAATCAATATTTATTTTTTTTTTTTTTTATATCTTTATTGAAAGAAATGGCACGTCAGACAACAAATAGCAACATCAACAACTAGAATATCAGTCAATCAATATTAATAGTCATGAAAACATTGTTTCACTTGATTTATGCTACAAATGTGTTGATTATGTTGATTCATCGCTCGTATCACACAAAAACAGACGACACTTTTATTGTTAAAAGTGATCTAGCAGAGGTAAATTTCAAATATTACACAGATTTGCCATCAATATTGTATAAGGGAGTTATAGACGCCCAGTTATGAGTCACCAATTCTTAAGACCCCATTGGGAGCAAAAAGTGAGGGCCACACAAGGGTTAGCATCAACACTGAATCAAAGAAAACATGTTTAACCATCTCAGGGAACTCTACAGAATTATCAAATGTACAATGATAATGCATCGATTATAATGGTATAAAGACATTAAGGCCATGTTAAAGGTATACTTGAAATATTCCTTTATTTATTAGTTTACTTTCATTTTATAATTTGGGTACCACGGTTGCTGTACACACTATAATTGTGACTTAGCACATAAAAAAATTATAATAACATGAACAAGTGCATAACAAAGTGAAAATACAATACATTACAGCAGAGTTTATTTAAAGCACAGGAGAAAGGAAGCAGTAAGGAGACACCGACCTAATACACGCACACACACACACACACACACACTCATCTGAAGATTGCAGGTTATGAGACTAGATTCCCATATTTGTTATCTTTTAGCTCTAAAACAGACCTCAGATTAAGGCATTTATATTTGTCTACAGACAACTGACAAGAAAGAGAAGAAAAGTGCCAATGAAAGTGGCTGTGGTACCACACACTCTTCACTCTGCTTCACCAATATATGGTATTTTGCATATACAGTGAAGGGAAAAAGTATTTGATGCCCTGCTGATTTTGTACGTTTCCCCACTGACAAAGAAATGATCAGTCTATAATTTTAATGGTAGGTTTATTTGAACAGTGAGAGACAGAATAACAAGAAAAAAAATCCAGAAAACGCATGTCAAAAATGTTATAAATTGATTTTCATTTTAACGAGGGAAATAAGCATTTGACCCCTCTGCAAAACATGACTTAGTACTTGGTAATGACTTAGTAATTACTTTTCATTTTCAATGCCCTGGCTGAGGGAAGGAGGTTCTCAGCGCTTTGAGAAGCTACTTTTAAAGGCGCTTTATAAAATAAAGACTTATTATTATTATTATTCTCACCCAAGATTTGATGGTACATGGCCCTGTCAATCGTCCCTTTGATGCGGTGAAGTTGTCCTGTCCCCTTAGCAGAAAAACACCCCCAATGCATAATGTTTCCCCCTCCATGTGTGACGGTGGGGATGGTGTTCTTGGGGTCATAGGCAGCATTCCTCCTCCTTCAAACACGGCGAGTTGAGTTGATGCCAAAGAGCTGTTTGTTTGTTTGTTTTTAAGAACACGGAAATCTAAAGGTTAGACGCTTGAACCTTTAATAAAAAATATCTTGTCATTCTACTGTTTTAAATGATTGTCTTGTTTTACCTCTCTTGCTATATCAATCATGGGATAGCTTTCTTGAGGCAGACAAGGGCCTGTAGAAACTCAGGACAAACTAAAGGTTAGTCGAGCTGGTAAATTACAAGGAGATCTAAAGAAAAATACATTTGAACTTTGTACAAAATTCATGCCACTCAACAATGCTATAAACCTGTGTCTTTTCTTACCTCTTCTGGTATCTCCATTATGGGGAACCTGACTGGAGGCAAACACTCTCCTGTTGATGAAGACTACAGCAAAAATAAAGGTTAGTAACTCTGTTGAAGGAAATCTAAAGGATAGTCATTTAAACTTTTTAATGAAATGTTGTTCCCCTACGCTAAACAGTTTTGTTTTGTCTTACCTCTCTTGTTACCTTAATCATGGTGAACCTGTCTTGAGACACAGAAGTGCATGTACAAGTTCAGGACAAGATCTTTTCTGTACACACTACGGCAAAACTAAAGGTTAGTTTTGTAGGTCACTTTGGTAAATTACAAGAAATATCTAAAGGCACAGAAGCTCCTGTAGAAGTTCAGGTCTGTACTTCGTTTGTAAACTCTAAGGCAAAACCAGCTGAAAAACTAAATGTTAGTCTCTCTGGTAAATTACAAAGAAATCGAAAGGCAACGAACTTGAACTTTGTACAAAAGTCCAGCCACTCCACTGTGCTAAAAACCTGTGTCTTTTCCTACCTCTTCTGCTCTCTCCATGACGGGGAACCTGACTTGAGGCACAGAAGCTCCTGTACAAGTTCAGAACTTGGTGATGAAGCCTACTGCAACCCCCCCCCCCCCCCCCCCCCCGGGCAAAAATAAAGGATAGTCACTCTGTTCAAGGAAATCTAAAGGATGGTCACTTGGACCTTTAATAAAATTGTCATGTTGTTCCTCTCGGCTAAATAGTTTTGTTTTGTTTTATTTCTCTTGTTACCTCTATTACGGTGTCCCTGTCTTGAGTAAGAATAAACATTACACTATACAGCATTTTTAAAACCCCTTTCCTCACAAAAATATTCTATATTCAGAACCAAAAATATACATATTGCTTCAATAAAATTCACCTGTAGTGAAGTCCCTAATTTACCTCTTCATTTTGCACATTATTTTCATCCTCATTCTGGATTTTCATGAGGATATTATAGTTCTTATTAATCTTACTGGCTTCTTTAAGGAACTTCTATCAAATCTAGCAAACATTCCAGAGATTTAAAGTTCCACGTGAGACAGTGTGTTGCCAGATCCAGCGTTTGGGTATCCCTGTGTGGGATTTGTTTGTGCACCAAACGTTGTGACTAGCCAGATTGTGTTTAAAAGAACGTTGGTTAATTATATTTCAAGATCACATACTCTGGAAACTTAATGGTTTCTATTTGTACTTGACACTCTTTAGGAAAACAGTTGCAGGGTTTTACATAGCTACAAGGGCTCCAGAAAAAAATCATAATTATCACCACATCTGATCACTCTTAGTAAGTAAGTTTTATCTATAAAGCACATTTAACACACTAAAGCTGACCAAAGTGCTGAACAGAGTAGAGAAAAGTAAAATATGAAACAGAATAAAACTAAATAAAGACCGACAATAGACAATAGTAAAAAAAAAAAAAAAAAAGACATTGAATTAAAACACCTTTGTGAAGAGATATTCTTTCAGCTTCTTTTGAAAAATGGTAATTGAGGGTGCAAGGCAGATGTCCAGTGGCAATTGATTCCATAAACAAGGGGCAGCAACTGAAAAAGCTCTATCCCACTTAGTTCTTAAACGGGATTGAGGAACATACAGAAGAAACTTATCAGAAGATCTTAAAGATCTGCTAGATAAATGTGGTGTAAGATCTTGATCATTAAGAGTTTTAAAGACAAACAACAGAATGTTAAAACTGGATCCTAAAGTGCACCGGGAGCCAATGGAGCGATGATAAAATTGTCGTAACATGATCAGATTTCTTTTCCCTTGTCAACAGCCTTGCAGCTGCATTCTGAACACTCTGGAGATGACTGAGGAAGACCCAAGTACAAAGGATTACAATAATCTAAGTACGATGTGATAAAAGCATGAATAACCTTCTGTAAATCTTGGAAAGACAAAAATGTTTAGAAATAATCCGTAATTGATCAAAAGTATTCTTAACGAGCTAATCTTTGAGCATAATTCTTGATTTCACTCTTGATCTAGATTACACATATGTATATCACAGACAGGTGATAAAAGACTTACAAGGTGAGTAACAAGGTGTTTGTCCACCATGAGAAACCAGCAAACAGCTTCAGTGCACATTGACATAGATTGTGCAAGTCTCTAGAAGTGTTTCTGGAATGACGAATACCAAGATTTTCCCTCAGTTGGTGTTTTTATGATGCAGGTGAAGAGCACATTCTAACACGCCACTCCAAAACCTCCCATAGATGATTCAGTTGGGTTGAGATCTGGAGACTAGGAAGGCATATGATTTACATCATTTCATATTCATCAAAGCATTCAATGAACACTGTGGATGAGGGCGGGGTCATACTGGAAGAAAATGTTTCATCAAATGATGAAATTGGTCAGTCAGAAGAGTTAGATCATGTGTGTGGGTGAATTTGACTTAAAGCTTAAGATCTTCTAGTGCATTCAAATGTACAGTTATTCTAGAAGGACTTAAGCAGTAAATACAATTCACCCCAACAGGATCTCTGTAAATCAATACAATGCTACCCACCCCTTTCTGTAGGTTTTGCAATGTAGTTTTGAATTCTATTAAAGTTTTAGAATATACAGTGCCTTGCAAAAGTATTTGGCCCCCTAGAACTGTTCGACCTTTTGCCACATTTCAGGCCTCAAACATAAAGATATAAAACTGTAATTGTTTTGTGAAGAATCAACAACAGGTGGGACACAATCATGAAGTGGAACCAAATTTATTGGATATTTCAAACTTTTTCAACAAATAAAAAACTGAAAAATTGGGCGTGCAAAATTATTCAGCCCCTTTACTTTCAGTGCAGCAAACTCTCTCCGGAAGTTCAGTGAGGATCTCTGAAT
>JAFFST010046637.1:20598-44073 GCA_022414735.1 Noturus placidus | reverse complement strand
TATTTCTGCAAAAGGGGGATCTACTAAATATTTAGTTATTTTTTTTGATTGTGGTGCCCAAATTTATGCACATGCCTAATTTTGTTTAAAGAATTATTGCACACTTCCAGTAAATGGTATAAAGTTCGTTTCACTTCTCAAATATCACTGTGTTTGTCTCCTATATGATTTATTTAACTGATTTTTTTAATCCTAAGAACCAACGATTTATGAAGGAAAATCATTGAAATAAACAAGGTTGCCCAAACTTTTGCAGACCACTGTATATATGTGTGTGTATATAAACTAATACAGAAGGGTTTTAACGTGTGCCATTCTCTCACACACTAAAATAGATAAATAACAAACATCAGACAGACTAAAAGGGTAAAAGTTGGTGTTACTTACGATTCGGCTACATACAGCGTCCCAGTGCCGAGTCCCTTCCCGTCTAAAACCGCTGTAGTCTCGGCCTGCTGGTGCCGAACTCCCTCAGCAGGAGGAGGCAAACTTTTTAACAAAACCATATTTTCACAAACAGTAAACAAACACAACAAACCCCTCGTTATTTATTTCTCCACAGCTAGCTACTTCGCCTAATGGCGCCTTAATGGCTAATCAACAACAAGACGCTAGCTAGTAGTTACAAGCCTGAAATAGCACCGTGTGTCTTTTTAGCTAACTATAAAAACAATTCGAATTCTAATCAATGCTCCAGCTTTAGTCTTGCACGGTATTGTTTACATGTGGTTTGATAACAAACCACGTTCTGGGTTAAATCACCACACTGCAGGTACAGTACGCGTTATTTCCATGCACGCCACATGAACTCCACGACGCGTCTCAAATCACAAGCTTGACAACAAGAGAAAACACGTCACTTCCTGTAGTTTTCCATATTCAGCGGATCTTCACTGCCCCCTTCAGCTCCAGAAGTGATATTACAAGATCCATTTCAGAGATTAACTTAACAGGAAATCCAAAAGATCCACGTTTGCTGAGGCTGTAATAAACGCAGAGACTTTATTACACAGAGATACGCTTGTCACGTTTATTTAGTTTTTTTTTTGTTTGTTTGTTTTGTTGGATTTGTTATGTACTGAGACTGAACATTAGAACAGTAAAATATAAGCAACACTAATTCCAGCTGAATAACTTTACAGCAGACAAAGGCCACATTCACCAGGACTCCAGGCTTGGTTGATGTGGCATGTAACCTGGAATGATTTGGTAGTGTTGTATTTCAAATAACCAAGTCGAGCACACAGCACAGTTGTGAATGAGTGGTGGGGTTGAGAGCAAGAAGAGGGCATTGTGTATATAAAAAGTGCTTTCGAATGAGACTCGAAACCGTGTAGTTCTGTGCTGGGCCATCTGGTACAAGCAAAGGTGCTTCAATAAGTGCATTCAGTCAAGAAAATTTACTTCAGCCTAAGGGCAAGTCAACAGGCACATACATTTTATACAGTATTAAAAAAAAAAACCGAACTGAACAAGAACAAAAAAACAAACAAAAAAAAATCAGCAGATTTAAAACTACCTTAGGTTACCTTTGTAGATGCACTATAATAGACAAAATATGGGGAAACAATTCAAAATATACACAACTTTAAATGAACAAACATTAGAAATGATATATCTTCTAGGACTGTAATAAGACATACATACTACTTTCATAAAGTAGCTATTTACCGTATGTAAGTAATTTCCATAAAAGCTGCTAAGTTGCTTTGACTAACTTCTGTGCCTTGATATTTTGTGGCACTTTTATTTCTTTTCTGATGGCAAATCACCTCAATACATCAATACGGTCGGGTTAAGATTCTCCTTGAACAAATGGATTAATTAATTAAACACAGGCTGGCATCGAAGATTGTTATTCAATACGATTAGCAAAACTGTTTCAAACAGATTCCAACAGAATCTCCTTCTCATATAAAAAAACTTTGTTGTGTTTTTTTGGGTTTTTTTTTTTTTAACAGAGGATAAAACTGAAAACATTACTAAACCACAGATTCCAAAGGTGCTAGCATACAAGCAGAAAATGTACAGTGTCTCTACAGGCTGATATAAGCTTGTGTTGGACAGATGACGCATTACTGGCCTTACAATTTACAGTGCTTTGCTTTCTGAAGATCAGCTATAGTGTACATGGATTACTGAGACACACACATCCTGATTTTCCCTGAGTCAATAAGGACTGGATTCGATCAGTGCCATCTTGATCATAATACATCACTGCTAAACGTTTTTATTTGTTCATTATTGTTTTTATTTTAGATAGGTTTATTTGGATTAATGTAGTGCTTAGCATAAACTGATTTTAGTTGCACAATAGTACAGAATTTGTAGCTAAACTAGCCAGATATCAAAATACAGCACTGTGTTAACATTAGCTAGCTAACTAATCAGCTTCGATAACATCAATGCTACTTTGTTAGCAATAGTCTGACATCTGACATTAGGTAGTTCACCAATATGCTAGCAAACTAGCTAATGTTAGGTAAACTACCATGCTGACTGAGGTGTTCCCATCAACATCATCCTTACAAAAGTATTGATCAAAGCTACGGTGTTAAGACAACTTATGTAGTTTAAGCTAATGCAGTATTAGCCTCTTGAAGCAACAAAATTAAAAAGATTCGATAACCAATTTTACTATACACCAATGTTTATAGTTAAAGTAGTTATTACCAAGCTCACTAGCTATTCAAGTGTAACTATTACAATGACAATAACCTCCATTATAGTGCTATTGTCTAGCTATTTATGTTTAGTTATACCACAGCACTATCAAATTCTCAATTAGTATTGGTTAAAAGGTGTTAATTTTCTATGTAAATCAAATCGCAGGTTTATATTAATGTGCTCACATAAATACGGAATTGTTTCGACTTACATTATCTAAACCTATGTAAGATTTGTAACAGTCAGTAAGTGTTCCACATGGGACAGTCTTCAGTGCATTCTGATTTCTCTGTAACATGAACATGGCATGCACTTTCTGCCTTACCAACTTGAAGACAGAATGGCAAAAAAAAATCAAAAATAAAAAGAGGCAGGTGAGGGAACGAATTTGTATGGCTGTCATAACATAAGTGATAACAGGAACTAACTCGTACACCATGGACAGTTCACAACATTAAATGTAAGAATAAACGAATAATGGCATGAAGTGTCATGTTTAATAAATTGAAGAAAACTTGGTGTGGTATAAGAGGGAGAAAACACTTAAAATTTTGGGATGGTAGGAGCAATTCTGCTTTGGTACGGGCTGCTTTCACACAAACCTGTTATTGATTATTTTGCTGGAAATGTTTTATTTGTTATACAACATACTCCTTCACCACATTCTTATGTAAAATCTAACTAATCCTAGTTAGCTAGCTTTAGCCACAGACTTCTTCATTCTTGTAAATTAAATTTATTCAATGTGGCCTAGAAGATATTCGTATAATACCAAAACACCTTCAATACCGCAACGTACAGTAGTGGTGTGATTTTTGAAAGTAACCCATACGTATTAGGGTGGACCATAGTATTGTGTCGTTTGTGAACGAGTCAACTATCGGTGAAGAGAAGCCGATGTCCGTACAGTCCCCTCCAAAACTATTGGAACAGCAAGGCCAATTCATATGTTTTTGCTGGGTGAGATATTTGGGTTTGAGATCAAAAGGTGGAAATGAGAAGAGTTTTTAAAATTTCAGCTTTTATTTCCTGGTATTTATATGTAGATGTGTTAAACAAAGAACATAGCACATTTTCTATCAGACCACCCAATTTGTAGGTGAGCAAAAATAATGTAACACGTGACTGACAGGTGCTTCATGTTACCCAGGTGTGTCATGCTAGATTTACTGTTTAAACAATAAATAGTACTATAGTAATAATCTACTCTTGGTTTTCGCCTTCAATTTCACCTGCATTTGTTGTTAAAAAGGAAAACTAACATGAAGATCAGAGAACTGTCTGTGGGAGAAAGGCGAGCCATTTTGAAGCTGAGAAAAGAGGGAAAATTAACCAAAAGCACTGCACAAGCATTGGGCATAACCAATACAACAACTTGGAATTTCCTGAAAAAGAAAGAAACCACTGGTGCACTGAGCAACCAGACACCGAATGGGTCATCCTTTGAAAACAACAGATGATGAGACAAACTCTGTGAGAGCTGTGAAGAAAACCCCTAAAACAACCAACAACCTCCACAGAGTAGGGGTGAAGTTATCACAATTCACAGTACGAAGACGACTTCAGAGCAGAAATGTATCTTGGTCTTATCTGTTCCTATACTTTTGCTCACCTAAAAATTGGGTGGTTTGATACAAAGGTTCTATGCTTTATGTCGTTTAATACATCTAGATGTAAATACCAAGAAATAAAAGCTGAACTCCTATACTCTCGGCTCCATATTTCGATCTCAAACCCAAAGGGGTTTGAGGGGGACTGTATATGTATGTTTAGAGTTCAGTTACAATTATTGAAATTCATTTTGAATAACGTAGTGCGGTGCGAGAGAAATGTTATTTTGCTAAAAGGAACAATTTTACAAAACAATTTTACTCATTAAGAGAGCAAACACTAGTCAAAATACCAAACTTTGAGTTGGAAAGGAAAAAAAGAAAGAAAAGATGACAATCAGCTGTTTGGGAACCAAAAGATTTGACTCTTATTGGGGTCGTCCATATATTACATCATCAAGGTGGGGGGAGGGGGGGTGAAGGGTACTATGACGTCTGATGACGACGAAGGGGGGGTTTCAGGGACGTGATTACGTCATCAATGTATTTGCATCTTCCCCGTGTTTAGTGTCGCCACTGTCACGTTCATCCTTTACTTATTTATTTACTGAAATATTTGCAAATTGCCAAAATAACAAACAAACAGAAATACTGACGTCACACGCACATCTTGTGGCATATTACACTCCACAGGATGTGCGTGTGACGTCAGTATTTCTGTGGTCTTTTAACGAAGTACAAAATATTGGGAGATAATTCCCAAACCACACAGACCCCCTAAAAGTAAAAGTGTACATCTAAGATGATGGGTGGGTAAAAAAATGGCTGAAAATTTGATGACGTAATATATGGACGACCCGATTGGTGAGCTGAACAAAAAGATCCATCTCGCTAAAAAACCCAGCCATAATTACCATCACTAGAGGACTGACTTGGGATGAAAGACCACAAAAGAGTACTTGCCCTTTCCTCAAGAATAAAATCCAGACCAGATCAAGACTGTTCAGTTTTCATTCTGATTTTTGAAGCTTCTTTTAAAAGGAAAATATAAATGTGATATAGAACCTTAGTGTCTTCAGTCGATATTAGTTTAGAATATGCATTTTTACATACGTTTCCAACTCTGGAAACAAGCACCCATGATTTCCATTCATTCCAGTCTCTTGATAATTACACTGTGGAATTAAAACCATGAGCCAGGTCTACTAAAATGGCAGCTAACATTAGAAAAACTAGTCATATGATCAAGTTTGCGACTAGTTGATCAAATCTAGCTTCAAAATTTTGCACCTTTCACTCATAAAAAAAATCAGGATGTGCACCAAGACCCTGCTCTACATCTGATATGTGCGTGATGTATGTAACTAAAGTATGTTTAGACATCGTGTGAAAATTCCTCTGGAAGCTTGGATTGGTCCAGTACACTCAAAAACAAACAAACAAACAAACAAACAAAAAAAAAACTCAAAAAAGGCAATGAGAAAATAATATCAAATTTCTTCAGCACATCATGATAACTGTTCGCTGTCAAAAACAAAGTTAACAAAGTCCGTAGTGGCGGTGAGGTCATCCTCCTCGTCCTCCTCTTCCTCATAGTCGTCGTCTTCATCCTGAGCTGAAGATCTTGCAGGGAGCAGGCCGTTGTGCTTCAGCATCGAGTCCTTCGAGCCTCTAGTGTGTGCCCTCACACTCATCTCCCTGCAGTCTGTAATTCTGCTGGCCTGCTGTCCGGCCATCTTTTTCATCGGTCTTTTCTCCGCCCCGTCCTCTTCTTCCTCATCCGATTCGATACGGTTCATGCTTTTACGGACTGGCCTCTTTTCCGCGTCGGACACACTGACGTCTCTTTCCTCGTCCGATTCCTCCTCTTCCTCGCTCGTACTTCTTACTGGTTTTAGCTTGAGCCGTTTGTGCCTCTGTTTTGAGTCTTCCCTCGTCGACTGCCTCTTTCTGCCTCGGTGTTTGCCCCTCAAGTCAGACTCCTCCTCGGGCTCAGAGTCCTTCGAAACAACAGACGCTGGAATAAAATGCAGATAAATTAGGATATAAAATAATATTAAAAGCTTTAATCGAATTAAGCGATGTTTAAAATGTTATTTAATAAAATGTTAATCTCTGTACAAACAGAAATTAAATTTACACCACAGCCTAGTTGAATTCTCAAATCTGATTGGTCAAAAGGTGTTGATTAATTTTCTTTAACAGCAGCCACGACAATGGTGCTGGCTGTAATTCAAATCACAGATTTATATTAATAGGCTCATCAAAGATCATTGAGATTACTGGAAGATGGTACCACTTAAAAACCATAAAAATGGCTTAGGACTACAATTGCTATGATAGCTTTAGGACTGCAATTACCACAAACAGTTTTGTACTCAAGTTTAAATCAGTGAACAGTAGACAAGTTCAACAAAACAGACTTCATGTCTAAACGGTCATGAATTTTCCTGGTTACACAACTATTTGAGCATGTAGTATTATCACATTTATAGAAGGGATTTATTTATAATCGTACTATCCAGCGTCACCCAGATGAGGATGGTATCCCTTTTCAGTCTGCTTCCTCTCAAAGTTTCTTCCTCATATCGTCTCGGAGTTTTTCCTTACCACAGTCACCTCTGGCTTGCTCATTAGGGATAAATTAAAATAAATGGGTGGCTGTGGTTCAGGTGGTAGAGCGGGTTGTCCATTAATCGTAGGGTTGGCGGTTTGATTCCCGGCCCACACGACTCCACATGCCAAAGTGTATTTGGGCAGGACACTGAACCCCAAGTTGCTCCTGATGGCAAGCTAGCACCTTGCATGGCAGCTCTGCTACCATTGGTGTGGGAGTGTGAATGGGTGAATGGGCGAATGAGAACCAGTATAAAGTGCTTTGGAACCGCTAAGGTTACAAAAGCGCTTTATACATAGACCATTTACCATATATTTATATAAAATCTATATCCTCTATATAAGGGAAAATGTCCATTGTTAAAAGCACTATACAACAAACTGAACTGAATTTGTAGTTTTTGGCTTATTAACTACAAGCAAAAGGAAAAAGAAAAGGTTGGTGAGGGAATGACCGTTTATGAAATTTTAACAGATGTAAATATGTCATTAAAACCATTGGAACGTGCAATTAAAATTCGGGTGTGATATCGACATCACACCACCCTGACTTTCCCGTCGTATTTCTTTCTTTCCTTACTTATTAATACAAGTAAGTTTAGCAGTACAAGGTGTGTATTTTTCCTACAAACATGATACCATGCGATCTCAATACAGAATCAACACTGTATCCTATCAGAATGGTTCTAAATGGACCCTGTCACTTATTTACAGTGTGACTCACTAGTGTGCAAACAGGTCAGTGTTGCTCTACTATACTATATTGTCCAACAACAGTTGGGAGAAACAAATGTATTAGGCAATTAAAAAAACAAAAAACAAAACACAATATATACAGACAACTGTGTTGATTGAGTCTTGATTACCAGCCAAATGAACACTGTTGTGAACTGGGGCAGACATTATCGTAAGTACAGAGATGTGTGCACTGATTAGAACTGGTAGATTTAAATATACACAATTCTCCCTTTTATCCTAAATGTCCTTCAATAGCTAAAACATGTTCAGTGTCTTCCGTCCTTGGCGTTTCACTGGACCTAGACAATGTAGCGAATGTAGGTAACAAGTAAAGGGAAATTTATATCTACCGGTTTAATAGTAGGCAGTCTACCTGCTAAACAGAGAAGAGGATACTGGAAGTCCAGACAGTAAAACGGAGCGGAGGGCGGACTCACTGTCAGAGCTGGAGATTCGGCGACGACGTGGCGCTTGGTTAGTCTTCCGTTCGGAGGTTTTCTGCGACCCCTCGGACTCGGACGTCTCGCAGTAGTTAATCTGGGATTTCTGACTGCGCCGTGACCGCCGCCTGTTCAGATTCACATCGCTGTCACTGACATCACTGGAGCCCTCAGTATCTACAGCAGGGAAAACGGAAGAAAGACAAAATGCTGTCTGTGTTACTCTAAAAGTTCAATGTTTAGTCAATGTCCCACTTAACTCTAGATTAGATTTACAATGGATAATAATCCTGAGTTCCGGTTACTGTCTGTGAGGAGTTTTATTTTTGCACGCTCTACTGTAGCAGTGTTGGTTAACTCTGGGTTCTCCGGTTTTCTCCTACCTCTTAAAAATTTGACAGTAGGTGGATTGTCTATGCCAAATGTCCCCTAGGTATAAATGAGTGTGTGTACATGGTATGTGGACTGGTGTCCCATCTAGTTTAGAACCACGATCCACTGCAACTCTGGATCAGCAGGATTTCTTTTGACAAAAATCCAAGATGGTCAACAATAAGCAAACTTTAATTTCAGATGTTGGTGTTCATTCACGTCAGCATGCTACAGAAAATTATACACAAAAAAAAAAAAAAACAACAAAAAAAAACCCAACCTGACTTTAGCGCAACTTCTTCAAATGATATAAAAAATTCAAGTTGTTGCAGTTCTTGACAACAAGGTGGCGCAGTCACAAAACATCTTGGGTGCATACAGGGCATGCTCTTGAAGGTTTCTTGATGAAATGTATATGTGTTAAGGTATACCCTCAAATCCCGTTTTTTGTATTTGCCAGAGCGTTACAGGAGAAATGTTTTGAATATCAAAATTCCTTTGCTAACAGTATCGTAAAGACCTGTCTGAAGAAATGTGGGACAAATTTGTTGAAGATACAATGTGGAGGAGGGTGTGCAAAAATAGCAGTTAGACATAAGCATTTTAAGCATGTTACTATAACTTTTGACCAGTAAGTGGCACTGGTATGAAATTTGTAGCCTCAGGTCATGGTCCTGAAGGTTCCTACCAAGTTTTGAATCAGTGCACAAAGCTGTTGCTGCCAAATTTGGTGATGATTGGACAAAATTTGTAGCAGGAGTAGGGACAAAATCCAAGATGGCAGAAAATCTAATTAGGCAGAAATTGTCATAGGTTGTCACAATGTCATAGGGTGCGTCGAACTCATCTCGACCCAGGGAATCCTGGCTTTTAAATTATGGACACACTTTACAAAAGTTATGACCATAAACATGTATCCAAATTAGGCTAAAATTAGGCTGACCCGAAGGTGGCGCTAGACCAGTGGCAGCATTTGGCCAAATTTTGTCAAAATGTTCCTTAGACCCTCCCCAATCAGTGTGCCAAATTTCACAACTTTTTGCCAGACAGTTCTATGGGCTGCCATAGGCACCCTAGACAGAAGAATTAGAATGCACCTATGCACCTTCAGTGCTTGGTCCCCAAATATTAATAATAAGCAAACACTACTAACAAGAAACTCCTAATAAACAGGGAGAAACCCCCACAAATTTCCACAAAACTACTAGTGCATGTTGTTTTGGTTGCTGTTGTTGTTTAGATGTGCTCCAAGCAACAGTAACAAAACAGTAAGGCAAAAGGTTTGCTGTGACTGCTATGCAACAATGAGCAGCTCCTCCATTTTTCCTGTGATTTGTGAATTACCAGTTCACCCATTGTGCATAAAATCTGCGAAAAGCAAAATAAACTATAACCAGAAACAAATGCGTGACTTTCACATCCCCAGGGCTCCAGGCAAAAAATAAAAATCTAGGAGCCATTGGCTTAATTAAAATTATTTTTTAAAAATTTACAATTAAAATATAATATCATGAGACATGAGGATATTGTTAAACGGCTACCTCACACTGACTTTTCATTCCCTTCTGTACTGTCTGCCTTTGTTTATTCTGCCTCTTTGTTTACATACACAATATGTGCAATGTCCAGTATATCATATTGAATCATATTACCGTAAATACTTAAATGTCCACTCATTTGTTTCTTTTTTCTCTTTTATTCAACTATGTGCAATTAGTTGTTTCCTGCTTATTCAGGTTCAGAGTCATGTAGGCTGCATTGAACTCTATTTTCAATTCCTTCATCTCTTTTTCTGCGACTTTATCACGAGCACGTTGCACTGCTTTCATGATTTGGGTGGCACGAGGGTCAGACGTCGCAATGACACAATCCCTGGTGTTCTTATGTTTTTTTTAACTGTCACCATGCTTCTTCACAATTTCTTTTTTAAAATGACTCGAACTGGTAATGAACTGTTTTACCAGCAATACCTTGTCTTACTTTAGCACAAAATGTATAAACAGGTGAACTCTTGTAGCTAAGCTGAAAGGTCATCAAATGTAAAAGATTGCACACTGATTGAAACGGGCTGGGATGACTCAAATGTCACTTGAGAACTTTCATTGGTCGAGTTGGTCTCAATATCGTCGGCATCTGATGTAGAGGAGGCAGGGTTTGGACGGGCAGTTTAACTACACCGTTATCTAGCCCACATATAACGGATAAATTCAAATTCCAATGAACTAAACCACGTCAAACTAAATTAAACATCTTTAATAAAGTTTACACTTCCAACTTTTTAACCCGACAAACGTGACGTTAAATCGGTTTCTGTTCATCTATACAGCTGACGCTTCAACCACTGACCACGAGAGTGCAGAGTTTATTTATTGGAAACCATACAGGAGTGCAAGTGATAGGGCAGGTAGACGCAGGCGCAAGAGGAGATCAGTAGCCTAACACAACAAGACATATGGTCATTTCTATTTAATTTGTTTTTAAATTTTGTTTGTTTGTGGGTAACGGTGGCCACTGGCAGAAAAAACAGGGTTGCAAAATTAAAAAGTTAGTCGCATTGGTGACCATTTGAGTTGCCATCTGGAGCCCTGCATCCCAGGTCTTTTCCCCTTCAGTGAATTAGTTTTACTGTCCTGGAATTTTATTCGCATTTGATCTGACCGCTGCTGCAACAGTTTTCAGGTGTCTCCCATTTCGCTGTAATAAAAAATGGTGTCAACAATCGTAAATATTGGCACCTTTCACAGATTTAAAAGTGTAGCTCATAATACTGCAGCTCATAATAATAGGGGGGGGGGACCCTAAAACATAAAAATCCATGCAATTAAATAAATGATTAAAGATCTATAAATAACAAAAATGAAAACGTGATGTTTCATATAAAAAAATAAAATATCATGTCAAAGATGTCAAAGACAAAAAACTAAACTGTGTTACAACCATTATTGTAAAATAACAGTATTATGACTAATGTAAATGAAACACTATAAAGATATATCACAAATATTAGGAGGTTGTGTGTTCCAAATCTTTACAGCATAGAAACATAATTGGGACTACAAACCCATATCTTCCTCCTCGTCTTCCTCTTCCTCCGAAGAGCCTCGGTGGCATCGAGCCGATCTGAGTGTCCTCTTCTTGGTTCTTTGTGCTCGGCCGTTCCTGGCTGTTTTTCTGATTGGAGGCAGGCGGTCTACGCTGCTGGAGATGCTGCCTCTCTCACTGCCGTCCCAGGATACAGCATCAGCGTCACTGCCTCCATCGTCCCCAGACACCACAAAATCATCCTCCTCCATACTGGGCTCGAGGAAGGGGACAGAAGATATAGGACAGAAAGGCGTGATTACTGATGTTCAGGGTAAAACTGCATGACTCAGTGTTAGTGGCGAGATGATTGCAAGATGGTTCATCTGCTCTGTGTAAATATTACGATTTCAGCCCTTCAAGAATGATCTGGTGTGGAAAAAAAAAAGAAATACATTTTTAAAAACCCTCACCTGTCACTGATCTGAAACTCATCCTCGCTCTCCTCCTCATCCAGTGTGCTCTCACTGTCTAAATCATTAAGCCTCCGGCGGCGTTTCCTCTTCCGTGGAGCAGCGGTTTTCACAGGCTGTCGGATCTCTTTGGCTACTTCTTTCTCTTCCTGGTCTGTGATAGCAGCCATATCCTTACCAAGACTCACATCTATGGGAAATTGCACCAATTTACTCCAAGAATAATGAACAAAACTAACATTTATCTGCTTGTGCATGCGCACGTGCCTACCTCCCCCGTCTGAATTCTGCACTTCATCCTCTATTGCTTCATCGATCGCTTCGTCAAAGTCGTCAAACCTGGTCGTTAAAAATGAAGAAATCAAACATTATTTACAGCAGGAGAGATTGTCAGGTTTGAATTCTATGGCGCGTCCAAATCACCTGTAACTAATGGACTTCCTCTTTCGTGTTGATCTCCTCTCCAGGTTCTTACACTTCTTTGCACCTTTTTTCTTCTCTTGTTTTCCGTCCTCTGCATCAGCGTCCTGTGGGCAAGATGATTATTCATGGATTAGGAATCTTCCTGGTCAAAACTACTGCCCAATTTATTGGTATGAGGTACACATTTTCTTCAGATTTTTATTTTTTATTTGTTTCATGCAAAGGTTAAAACTAAGGACACTGCATGATTTTTGTATGCATCTCATGGACAACCTGAGCAGGACTCATCAGATGTGGCAGCAAGGACAGAAGTTATTCAGATAATTGAACACCATAGAACACCTGTCAGCCAATCAGAATCGAGAATTCAACAGCGTTGTGGTAGAAACGGTTTGAACGCACTCCACTTCCCTCCAGGTGCTTCTTTGCCTCCATGTCGGGCATTACAATGGTCTAACGCACACCTAGCTGCGTTTTATCCTTTACGTTTTTACTAGACCGGACTATTTTATAAATACATGCTAAACAAGATTGAGTATAATTGAACTGTACTTACTGGATTGGGTATTATGTTCTCCACACTGATTCCCACATAGACCAGGCGCTCACGCCTACAGACATGAAAACATGAGTGAAGACTAGCAGGTCTGAGCTAGCATACACATTAACAAGCTGACAAAATACAGGAAGAGCACAGAGGTCCAACAGGCAAACGGTGTTTGTCAGGTGTGTGCGTGTTGTGTGGGGTGTCCGCACCTCCTCTCAGCTCTTTCCCGTTTCTTCAAAACCGTGTCCAGGTTCTGCAGCTGTTCCTCCAGCCTCTCACACAACAGCTTCTAAAAACGATTAGGATAGTAAATAAACCTAGTTTAAAATATAGATATTTTTTAAAACTGGTGCATACCCTTGATAGCGCCATGTATAGTGAATAAACAGTATATGATGGTCTTGTTTGTACTTCCCAGTTGTAAGCTCATGCATAGAGAATAGTACAGCTGGCAATGAAGAGTGGTTGCTTTTATTTTGCGTTTTTCTCCTCAGTTTGGTCACCTGCCAATTCCCACTCATCAACCAGCTCTACCCGATCACACCAACGCTAGTAGGGAGGGTAAAGGGTAACACGTGCTTCCACAGAGACCTAAAAGCCAGCCAACCGCATCTTTTACAACTACTGTTCGTGCAACATCACAGAGCAGCGTTACACACTCAGACGAAAGCTTTATCCACCCTGTTCTGCATATATGAGCTCACAGACCCCGGAAATTGGCTAGCATCACTCAGAGTGAAAGAGTGAGAAAGAGAGAGAGACCCACTTACGGACAGCGTTGCCAATGTCAGGATGATAAGGGCAAATGCTTTTCTGATGTGCATTTGAATTTACGCCTAATAAAATTTAATAATAGACTATTATTTTATATAATAAAGGGGGGCACGCTGGCTGAGTGGTTAGCATGTTTTCCTCGCACCTCTAGTGTTGGGGGCTCAATTCCCAGCTCCACCCTGTGTGCGTGGAGTTTGCATGTTCTCCCTGTGAAATGTTGGGTGTTTAAAACAAGGCATAATAACTAACTAAAACAAAACCATCAGGAAAAATTGCTTGGGGGAACAAACCCCCAAACAAACAAACAAAAAAAATTGGTCTCCAAACCTAATTTGAAGAAGGTGGTGTATGCCATATGAAGAAGAAAACTGTTCATGGAGTGATCAGAGGTTCTAGTAGTTAAAAGGCCGAGCATGAAAGTTATTAAAGAATATTTAATATACAGAGAGACGGGTACTCTGAACTTCAAAACTGATATAAAAAAAAAAATCTACTATTAAGCTCTTAACATTTGAACATTTTTTGAACATTGTTTTCTACATGAGACTGAAGGAGCAGCTGTTAAAACATGTCCTAAGGGAATGCAAACATTTGCACTCGGTTCTTGCGACAGTTAGTTCCGCTCCACTAATTTTTACATCATCAGCAGACCTGGCAAATAAAAAAAAAAAAAAAAAAAAAAAAAAAAACTTTAATGAATATAACTTCTTCACTTAAAACCTGAAAGCTTTTCAAATGAAGATGAAGAATGGAAGCCAGTTTCACCAGATGCATCTTTAACGGGAATGTACAAACCATCGTGAGCTAGCTAGCTAGCTAGCTAGCGTAGCTGGGACCCGTTTCTGATTGTGGAGCAAAAATAAAAAACCGTTTGGACATATGGTGTCTGAAATGTCACTTACTCAATATTCAATTCTTATTTATAAGACTATTGTATAGTAGCAATAACGCGATTGCAATCGTATTGTTATGCACAGACTTTGTCGCTACTCACATGCTGACACGGAGGGCAGAACCACTCTCCATCAGGAATGATCATCAGAGGAGGTCGCAGGCAGGCCGTGTGGTAGCCGCTGTCGCACCGGTCACAGAGAAGAATCTGGAAGAAAAACCCGTTGATGTTAGATGATTAGAAGGAATCAATTCAATTTCAATTCACTTTTTATTTGCAGAGCGCTTTTAACAATGGACAATGTTCCAAAGCAGCTTTACAGAAAAATATAATAAATTCAGGATATAGATTTTAAATGTATGAATTGGTCTCTAATGAGCAAGCCAGAGGCGACGGTGGTAAGGAAAAACTCCCTGAGACGCTATGAGGAAGAAACCTCGAGAGGACCCGGACTCAAAAGGGTGACACCAGTGAGTACGATTATAAATAAGTCAATAAATCCTTCAATACAACGCCACCTTTACACTGTACAATTTTCAGCAGACGTAGACAGAAAGTAAAAATCGTTATTTAAAAAAAAAAAAAGAAAGAAATAATCACTTGTAAAAATTCATCGGTCAGGAGTTGATATCAAGGTCCTATGTATTGTCGTGTTATTGTATTTGATATCGTAGTGACAAGTTAAAGCTGTTGTTAGTGTTTCCAGTGCACAATTTGACTCAAAGGATAAAAATAACGGTTCATTTTCATTAGATCTAGAATTCTGCCCGCTCAAAATCATACACAGAGGGTTAGGGTTAGTAACGCGATAAGATCACATTTATTTGAATGAATCATAATAAATAGTTATTAGAGAGAGAGAGAGAGAGATGTGCATATGAATTATCTGTATCTGTGCTGCGTCTCTGCTAATAATGAACTTGTGTGTATAACTGTATGCAACTATGGTTACATAGTTTACAGGCAGTGCGTTCATTTAGAAGGTTGAGTAAGCTGCTGGGAACTCGGGAACTACCTGCGTATTAAATGGATTTCACAGACAGCTTCCAGCCAATCAGAATCGACTATTTTGACAGACTACGGTATAAGGCAGTAGTAATGGTGAAACGTAATTGTTTAAAATATAAATATTAAAAGTTCTCATTCACTAATGTAACGGCTTACAGGCCTGGCTGCTGAAAAGCATGCATGGTATCTTTGGCAGCTGTACGAGTGGCCAGGCCTTTAAGCTGTTATGTCAGTATACATATTTACCATTTATCTATCATTACTTGAAATTCATGTTGAAAAACGGACATTCCATGTCGTCCTCTTTAGGCTAAACGGATACGGCTGCAAATTTCTTCTCTTCACCTTTGAAAAACGTGTTTTCTCTAGGCGTAACATTACTGCTACGATTACAACGAGGGTGTGGCTCTATTTATTTGATGACGTACGTAAAATGCAGCACGTCTAACGTTAGAGGATCTTCAGGTTAAACTATTTTCCATCAAGCTACAACTTGCTGGTGTTTGCTTTGAATCTCTTAAAGAGCTCCTTAAGAACGTGTGCCCCAACTATTGATTCGGTCAATATGTTCGTGAGGAATGACATGGCTGTGTGGCCCACCAGTTCAGGGTGGTTGGGGAGGCTGCAGTGTTTACAGGCATCTTCAGGTGGAGCTTCCTCTGAATGCTGTGAATCCAACTCACTCTTCTCATCGTCTCGCTCGGGTTTGCTCTCGCACGCTGCGTCTGCTCCTATTTCGGTTTTGCGAGGTTTTGGAAGTTTCGACCAGCGAGGCCGCCTGTGTCGTCGTTTCCCCTGAAACATGCACAAGACAGATACGTTGAACTTACAGACGTAGACATTTCGCACGGTTTTATTCGCGTCAACACGTGAACAGCTTGATACCTTAGCAGATTTGATTTGTCCATCGGAGAGGAGTTTTTTGTGTAGGTCCCTCTTGTGAAGCGCTCTCTCGTCTCCCTGATCCACGTGCTCCTCCTCCCGTGCCGCAGAGGGCGGGGTGTGTTTCCGCTCCTGAATCTCCGCCAGCTTGGGACTGGGCTTACAGATTCTGGCCGACCTGCGGAGCTCGGGGGTTCGTCTGTGCAGCGGGATCTTGATCTTGAGACGAATTCCCTCCTTCTGAAGCTCGGAGGACACTTCTTCCTCGTCGAGTTTATTCCGATTCTCCCCGGTTTGCGACTTCAGCTTGGCTTTATCAGAGCGCTTTTTTCTGGAACTTTTCAACCCCTTTTCTTCTTCAGCTTTAAGACGGCCCGCCATATTACCCGTTCCTCCATCGGGGACCATTGTCACTCTAGCTTTCTCTTCCACGCTACCCACGTCTTCCAGCTCTCCTACCGTTTCCTGCTCAGTGCAAGACCTGATAACCGACTTCCCGTCACTATACTCCTTTTCGGCACCGGTCGGTAAAGCCAGCAATAACGCAGCTCGCTCCTTTGCATCTCCTCCGAGAGCCTTAATTTTGGCGTCGCTTTCTGCGTGCTCGACTCGGAGCGTCATCTCTTCGCTCATGCTCGAATGATGTGTGGCCTGGGAAATACTCGGCTTTCTAACTAGCACCGACTGCCTTACGTTCTCAGCATGCGTCGCCTCGGTCTTAACGCTCTTCGCATCCTGATCTTCAAGCAGTCCGTTTCGATCCTTCGTGGGATTTCCCGAGCCATCAGCCACGGGAAACGTTTGCTTTCTCTCAATCGGGCCCATGATCACGCCGAAACCTACATACTGTTCTCTTTTGTTCGGAGATACGACCCCATCACGGACAGAGTCGCTGCTCTGTATCAGCTGATCAGAGTTTCCTGTAAGAACCGGAGGTGGGGCTGTTTTCTTTTCGCTAGCGTGCTCCATTGCTGCTGGGTTCCGTACAATTATGCCACCCACAGAAACACCGCCGTTGCTGTTATTGGTATTGTTTACGTGGCTGTAAAGACTATTGTCATAGCCCTCGCTTCTTTTCAGTTCCCTCTTTTTCAGCGGTATCTTAGCCTGCTGGTCGCTTTTCATGGCCCTCTCGAAAACTTCCACCGGTCTCTCTTTCTTGTCCTTACAGGAATCAGTCTTCGCCGGAAGTTTCTGTTTGATAGAGCCGGGCGCCATGACGACCGAGATGGCATTCCAGTGTCGAGGTGAATCCCTCGGCTCGTCCTTGACGAGGCTCTTAATCGTGCTCACTCTGTTGTCTATAACAGGAGCCTGGTCCAGTTTGGGGGTTTCGGTGCTGACCGCTTTCAGCTCAAGCTCTTCCTTTCGCTCTTGTTCTAATTTAAGCGGCCCTGTAGATCCTTTTTGTTTCATTTCACATGCTGTCTGACTTTCGTCTTTGACCGATTTGTCAGAATTGACATTTGCGGTGCTCAAGGCAACTGGCTTGCTTTCTTCTTCTGGTGCACGCTCCACCGTTGCAGCCTTGCTCAAGCCTTTACGTTCACCTGTGCGTAGTTACAACAGATGCAGATTCAAGTCACACGCAAACACAAAGAGTAATAAACAGATAATAAAGTGAACGTGTGAATCAAGACAAGTAATAGAAGCTATACACAAACACAGACAGGATCATAATTATTCAGTAAGCATGGGAACGGAGAGCTGTGTAGTGTTTTATTACCTCCACCGCTTTTCTCGTCTCCTGGGCTGCCAGATGTACCGTCGTGTCGCTCCTCATCCGTCACAGCTGGTTCCACCTTAGCTTTAAGGAGCTCCAAAATGTCTGCTAACTCATTCCTATTCCTGTTAAGACAAATGATATTGCTCTGGCAATGACTCCGCTTTTAAGAAGTGTGCAGAAGTAAATGCAAACTCGAGGCCCACAAGGCCTACTGCGACACCTACGATAAACGTCCATCTTTAAAAATGGTCCTGACCAAATGCAAATTTACAGATCTGTCTTTACTCCAGATGTGGCCGAGGAGCCAAGAAACGTCTGGAGTTGACAGTTTACTTCTTTAAGTTCACTCCACAGAAGCTACGAGACTAATGACGCGAACAAGTGACAGACATTCATCTCATGCAAAATCTTTGTTAAAAACCCTCATATACTTCTTGAAGTAAGGAAAACTATATGACAGGGCGGGCTGTGCTAGAAAAATGATCAACAGTGGGGTGGGCTGATAGCCTTAGCGCTAACTTGTTACTATAGAAACAATAATGCATTAAGGTCAGTGAATGATTTGCCTTAACTACTGTCTGAGCCGTGCCGTTGGAGAAAATAAAGACATTTTCTGACCAATCAGATTCAGATGAACTGTGGTATACACTTGTGTAAACTCACGTTTAAAAAAATTATAATAATTTGGAAAAAACAGCAGAGATGGATTTACTGAATTAATTTTGGTGTGGAAATATATTTCCAGTTTTCCATTACAATTCCATTGCGAAGTGCGATCAAGAGGCAAAACAATACCAAGAGATGCTTTGTCGATTTTTATTACTTACGAACTGTTTTGTGGTGTGTGTTTCACAGCAAAATCTTATTGAGACTTTATTGCTGCTTCGCTACATTAACCTTGTACTAAAGATGCCAAATTTTGTTTTGGCTGCTTGTTTACATTTGGGGTAACAAGAAAATAAATTTCATTTTTTCGTAAAACAAACTTGTAACTACCCAGTACCGAATCCCACGAATATCCCTGTGTGGCATCTTTTAATTACACTTATTTAAATATCAATGCTCAATCTGGACGATATTAGTCCTCCGATTTATAACTATCAGTATTGGGAATGCTATAATGCTATTGAGTGCGCAAGTGCCAGGATTTGGGTCAGTACAGGTATGGACATCAGCACATCTCTATTTCTGTTTCCTGTGTGTCTTTTGGCTATTATTCAGTGACGTGTACAGATTGTTGCTTCTTCACTGCTTACTTGACAATGCACCTCCAAGACGACCCATCCAGATCGTCCTGCTCCTCCACGTAGAGCCGCACGTTCTGGTCTTGGTCCAGCTGGAACCAGTACAGGAGCCCTTCCTTATCTCTGCCGATCGGCTGCAGGCGCATCTGCTCCGGTTCTTCCTCGTTCACTGCCATCTTAAACTTGATGTTGTCATCAAACTGGCTTTCACACAAATACTGGAAAACAGACAAGCAATCGAACACAAGTAATGTAGTATACTATGGATGGGCCTGTTACTATCACGATGTATTTTATAATACTGGTCCGAGTGTCTGTGTGTGGCGTCACAGTGGTGCAGCTGGACATTTCCACAGCCCCAGGTTCGATTCGGAGTTTAGGTCACTGCCCATGTTGACTTGCACATGTTCTCCGGTTTCCTCCCAACTCCCAGAAACATGCCAGTTAGTGAACTGGCTATGATAGAATATGTCATAGTGGCCAGGGATGGACTGATATCTCATTTGCTAAAGATCATGTGGATGAGCGTAAAGATCATGTGGATAAGCTTAGCGGTTAAGGCACTGGGTTACTGATCGGAAGGTCGGGGGGTTCAAGCCCCAGCACTGCCAAGCTGCCACTGTTGGGCACATGAGCAAGGCCCTTAACCCTCTCGGCTCCAGGGGCGCTGTATCATGGCTGACCCTACGCTCTGAGCCCAGGTTCCTGACAGGTTGGGGTATGCAAAGAGAAGAATTTCACTGTGTTCTACTGTATATGTGACCAATAAAGACCATCATTATAAGCCAGAAGGATACTGGAACAATATTTTGTGGATTATTTTTGGTTTAAATGAGAAGCGTTATGTTTGGAGAAAAGAAAACACTGCATTCCAGCACAAGAACCGTGTCCCATCGGTGAGACATGGTGGTGGTAGAATCATGTTTCGGGCCTGTTTTGTTACGTCAGGGCGATTTGCCATCATTGATGGAACAATGACTTCTGAATTATACCAGCGATTTCTAAAGGAAAATGTCCGGACATCTGATCATGAACTGAATCTCAAGAGAATGTGGGTCATGCAGCAAGACAACGACCCAAACCTCACAAATCGTTTTACCAAAGAATGGTTAAAGAAGAATAAATTTTATGTTCTGGAATGGCCAAGTCAATGTCCTGACCTTAATCCAAAAGAAATGTGGAAGGACCTGAAGCAAATGTCCTCCAAGCTGATGTGCACGACTGATCAACAGTTACTGGAAACTGCACAAGGGGGTCACCCCAGATACTGAAAGCAAAGGTTCACACACTTTTCCCCACTCACAGACATGTAATATTGGATCATTTTCCTCAATAAATAAATGACCAAGTATAATATTGTTGTCTCGTTTGTTTAACTGCGCTCCCATTATCTTCTTTAAGGACTTTAGTGTGAAAATCTGAGGAAGGATGGATGGATTCCTTAATAATTAATTAAACAATAATAACCAAACTAAGTAAATTTTTCTATGTACATCACTATATTCAGTACATTTGTTCAATCGTCCTCGCAATCACTTTATCAGAGGTCATAGCCAGCGTGGATCCAGAGCGTATCTTGGCAACACTGGGCATGAAGCAGAATATACACCATGCACGCACACACACTCATTCACACCTAGGGGCAATTTAGACTAGCCAATCCAGGTGTTTTTTTTTTTTTGGACGTGGACAGAAATTGGAGAACCTGGATGAAAGCCACACGGACACGGGAACAATAATCCTCCATTCAGACAGTAATCCAAGCTCAGGATCCAAGTGGGGACCCTGGAGCTGTGAGGAGGCAACTCTACCTATTGCACCACCATGCTGCCCATTATATTCACATAAATCAAGATATAATCATCTTGCATTATTACATACAGGTGCATCGGAAAAAAAATTGAATATAGTGGAAAAGTTTTTTTTTCCCCAAAATTTATTTCAATAAGTGGAACTTTCATATATTCGAGATTCATTACACATAAAGTGAAATATTTCAAGCCCGTTTTTTTGTTGTTTTGTTTTAATCTAGATGATTACAGCTTACAGCTCATGGAAATCAAAAATCCAGTATCTTAAAATATTAGAATAAAAAATTTATAATACATTAATGTTGACCTTCTGAGAAGCATGTTCATTTACTCAGTCAGAGCTCCTTTAGCATGAATTACTGCATCAATGCGGTGTGGCATGGAGGCAATCAGCCTGTGGCACTGCTCAGGTGTTCTGGAAGCCCAGCTTGCTTTGATAGCCAATCAAGCACAGTTACACCACGGTCAGCTAACCAGTTACCGTATTTTCCGCACTATAAGGCGCACCGGATTATAACCGGGCGGCTGTGGCTCAGTCGGTAGAGCGGGTTGTCCACTAATCCACTAATCGTAGGGTTGTGGTTCGAATCCCGGCCCGGGTGATCCCATGCCGAAGTGTCCTTGGGCAAGACACTGAACCCTAAGTTGCCCCCGATGGCAAACTAGCACCTTGCATGCAGCTCTGCTACCATTAGTGTGTGAGTGTGTCTCATTTGTAAGTCGCTTGTAAAATGTAAAAATGTAAAAATTCTGTAAAGCTGCTTTGAGACAATGTACCATTGTAAAAAGCGCTATACAAATTGATAAATTATTATTATTATAAGGCGCAGTCTCAATTACGGGGTCTATTTTCTGTACTTGACAGATACATAAGGCGCACCGTGTTATAAGGCGCATACGGTTGTTACGCCAACCAAAGTCGCACAACATTTTTACAGATTTTGGAACTCAGTCCACACATAAGGCGCACCGGATTATTAGGCGCACGGCCGATTTTTGAGAAAATTTAAGGCGTTTAAGTGCGTCTTATAGTGCGGAAAATACGGTACTAGTAGTTTTGGCACTGCGGGCAGGTGCCGAGTCTTGCAGTAAAAGGAAATCAGCATCTCCATAAAGCTCGTCAGCAGATGGAAGCATGAAGTGATCTAAAATCTCCTGGTAGACGCTGCATTGACTCTCGACTTGAGAAAACACAGTGGACCAACACCAGGAGATGACATGGCACCTCAACTCATCACTGACTGTGGAAACTTCACACTGGACTTCAAGCAGCTTGGATTCTGTGCCTCTCCACTCTTCCTCCAGACTCTGGGACCTTGCTTTCCAAATGAATTGCAATATTTACTTTCATCTGGAAAGAGGACTTTGGACCACTGAGCAATGGTCCAGTTATTTTACTCCTTAGCCCAGGTAAGACGCTTCAGACGTTGTCTATGGTTCAAGAGTGGCTTGACACTATGAATGAGACACTGATGTTTCTGTATTATAAATTGTTTATTCTAATATTGTGAGAGACTGGATTTTTGATTTCCATGAGGAAAACATCAAGATGAAAATTTGAAAAATTTTACTTTGTCTAATGAGTCTAGAATATATGAAAGTTCCACTTTTTGAATTAAATTATGGAAAAAATACCTTTTCCATGATATTCAAATTTTTTGAGATGCACCTGTACACTCTGAGGGGAAAAGAACTCTCAAAGTTCTACAACCGGTTTTCAAATGTTTTTTTCCCCCTACAGTGATGAATAACTGGTAAATAATGTAAATATGTTCCTTTCTAAGCAGCACCTTAAGGATGTCGGCCTTGCACTCCACAGACGTTTCTGGGTATCCTTTCCTCTCCAGCTCCCATGCCCAGGTACTGTTGAACTCCTGACACACCTGCATAAAATTTATTTTTTTAAATGTGTGTGTAAAAAAAACAACCAATAGATAGGACAGGTTGAAATATAGACCAACAAATCATGGACACACACCTATTCGCTGTATGGATTTTACATACACCAGGTAAACACAGTGCGAAGTACTAAATGTTTCATTTACCTTAACAAGATACTTCTCCCATCTGTCTGACGTCACCGACTTGCCAAGCTTGCGAAGCAGCTTGACGTGGAGCTCAACAAGAGGTTGTGGAACTACAAAGTCCCAGAAAGGCGATCAGTACATTAATCATGAATTACTTGAAAATTCATACATACAGTCAAGTGCAAAAGATTTTGCACCCTCAATACAAAGACATTAAGTGTGGTATATATATATATATATATATATATATATATATATATATAT
>JAFFST010046637.1:5509-20578 GCA_022414735.1 Noturus placidus | reverse complement strand
GAGTAGCCAGGACAGAATATGCTTTTTTAAATGCATTATTCAGATAGAAACCCAACTGTGTCATCGGTTAGGTAGTCACTGTACCGCTGAATTATTTCCACTAGGAAACAAACAGCCTTGCCGTAATGTGGAAACAACCAGAGAAGCTTCCTCAGATAGATGCGGGGAAGAGGAGGGTGTAGTAATTAGTTGACACGCAGAATAAAACCACCAGAAAATATGTTCATATGATCAAGCTACACCTATGAGTCATTTGCAGCTTATCAGATAAGTTCATGTTTCCCTTATTTTGTGAAACGGTTCGTGTCTAAAGTGTCCGTAGTGTATGAATGCGAGTTTGTATGTGATTGTGCCCTGCGATGGACTGGCACCCTGTCCAGGGTGTACCCCACCTTGTGCCCGATACCTCCTGGGATAGGCTCCAGGTTCCCCGTGACCCTGAAAAGGAGTAAGCGGTTGAAGATGGATGGATGGATGGATGGTCTGGTCAGGTGCATTTTCACCCTAAGAGCTTCCACACCCACTCAACCTTTTTGTGGATAATTACAGATATTATCCATTATTCCCGAGGTCTCTTGTAGTCCGCTTTTGTTTTTGTTTTTTTTTAACTCATTAATAGACATGTATTACTATTATACTCCTATTCACCTTCTAATGTATGACATGTTACAAGTGTTATAAACCAAAAAAAAAAGACCTTTATAAACCACTTTAACACTAAGAGTATCCGACAAAGCACTGCCATTTTAGCCTAGACAAAGAAGACTAAAATGTGTGTGTGAGGTATGAAATTAATATTTGTGCAAAAAAAAACAAAAACACACCACACCACAGTGGAAAGGAAGTTTTGAGTGAGTAGTTGTGCGCATGCGCAGAGGAGACGGCCGGCGGCTCGGTCCTGTTTGTCACAATGTTGCTAGCTAATACTGAATGTAAACATGAGCCCGGTTTTAAAACGTCTACACTCAATAAACCCCCCCAGTCTACCATGTTCGCAGTGCTGCTGCTGGAAACCCACCGCCAGGGGTGTATATATATATATATATATATATATATATAATTATTAGGGTATATATTAGGGGAAATATTTCGGTCCCATTTTGGATGTGGAGAACAAACAGAAGTGGAAAAATCCCCCCTGACAGTTAGCTAGCGCGAATGAGACGCTGTAGGAGTTCATGTTGACCACAAAACAGCCTAGAATGTAAACAAACACTAACGAAGCACATAAACCAAGTGATGAACGGCTTCATACGTGGGGTTTATTCTTACTCAAGCAACACGCCCGAATAATGGCCTTCGAGCTTGTTCTAACGGTAGATAAACCCCTGAAAACTAGCATGCTAGCCAAGAGCTGTGTTTCTGAGTTCTTCAGCTCGTGTACCCGGTTTCCTGCCCTAATACACCTGGTCTCAGCTCTTCCACAAGTCCTTCGTGTTGTTCTGATGCGTGTTCGAGCTGGGGAAGGATTAAATGTGGAGTTAATGCGGTGTAGGACACTGGACTCGAACAGCACTATGATGATGAAGATGATGAAGATGATGGAGAGACCCTGTCTATACTCATCCACGACGTCGCAGCAAAATGTCCTCCCCCCTCCTCCCTCTCACCTGATGATGTATCCTGCAAGTATCCTTCCATCTGCGGGAAAGTCATTTCGGGTAGATCCAGAGCAGCACCGTACCGCTCTAAAAACGAGCACACGACGGCAAAGCTCGGGCAGAAACCCGGAGGAAGACCCGCTGGAGCTACCGGAGCAGCCATTTTCCCTACCCGGGTTACAGTCTAGTGTGAGATTAAAGCCAGGGAGGACCGAGGCCTGCCCACAATTCACCGCGACGGGGAAAACATCACTACCAGTTCGCGTTGTGGATCACTCGGTGATTCCAACTTTCAGAAAATGCGTCATGCACAGACCGAGCTGGTTCAAGACAGCACTGGCAACCGTGTTTCAGTGCCGCGCCGCATAAACACCACAAATCCCATTCGAATGTTCCTGCATATTTATCATCAAACGGTGTTAATTAGCAATAATTAGTCTCGTGAACCCTTGCTGACAAGGAAGAGGATGGAAACCATGCCGTCTCCAAGTAGGCGTTACTTTACTCCCACCGGTATTTTAATAAACCCCGCCTTCCAACGCTGCGACCGGCTCGCTGTGAATCTGTCCAATCCGCGGCTGCTTACGTCAGAATAAGTAGCAAATCGAGTACATAGGTGTGTCTCTACGTCATCGCCGGTGCCGGAAGTAAATTTCCGATGCGATGAACGAGTTACCGTTATTAAGACAGATTCGTTGCATGAAACGGAATGTTCCTGGATGTCCTGTGGCATGAAAAGCCACATTAGCCAAATGTCTTCGATACGGTCTGAAAATGTAAATATTTTTAAATTGTAGTCTTTTTATTCGAACTGCAAGTCCCTTATAGCAACACGACAGTCGTGACACGGTATTGTGTTGTCACATCCGGGCACATTGTACTGTACGTAGTTAGCTAGCTATTCAAAATACACGATTAAATATTCATTGTCAACATTAACAACGCGATTGCGTCATTACATCACTACAGTGTGGCAATATCATATATATATATATATATATATATAGACCATATATGTATATAAATTTTGTATCTAAGCAACACCACGGTTTTCTAGCTAAAGCTAATCACATACTGACGCAAGTCGTTTGTTAGCCTCCGATAAAGTATCATCTGATTGGATGGTGATCATGACGTAGGCGAGTGGGCGTGTCAAGCAGTCACGGCCATGTTTATTATGATTATATTTAGGTAAGCCGGGGGGGGGTGTAATTACATATCCAAAGCGAGAGGTTGATTCTATCAAGAGAGCTGAACCGCGGTATACTTGGGTAAACAGTGCTTTGATGTGCATGAGATTAGTCTGTTGTAGAAAGCTGTGTCTTTCTTGTTGTTAGAGTAGTAAAGTCTCCTCCTTAATCATATGTCTAGATAGCTCAAGTCATAAAGTGTCGTTTCTTCAGTTACAGGAGCGAGCAATCATGTCATCCCCGGAAATTGCATCTCTGTCCTGGGGCCACATGAAGGTCAAAGGTTGTGCTTCTTCTTACAAAGATTGCAAGGTGTGGCCAGGTGGCAGTCGGGAATGGGATTGGAGAGAGACTGGGACAGATGTGAGTGCAATTCACTTCAAGAGCAACTAACTGACATTGCAACGCTTCCCCTTGATCATATTAAGAAACCCAGACTTGCGTCTGTCAGCACTGATGCATTTCAGTTTCAATAACAGAAAACCCCTCACCATGCCATATCTTAGAGGGAAGGTCTTTTTTTAAACTGCATTATATGCGAGTTGAATTTTTGTATGCCAGCCAGGGATAGTGCAGAAGAAGTCAAGATGAACGTCCCAAAAGCTGTATGAACCAATAACATGTTGGGTGTTGTAATCAATAAAAAAAAAAAAGCAGTGATCAATTCTAAGTAATCAAATGTTTTGCTACAGAAAATAAATACCATTCAAAACTTGTATAAAGTTCTTCCAGCAATACCCACTTGATTTCTCTACAAGTCACTAGTCCAAAATATCTCCGTCTGGGGATTAGTAACGTATTATTTTAATACAGGAATGTCTTTTAAGGCTGTTGTGTTTCCAAATATACCTTATAGTAAGTACAGATCCAGGAAGGCACTATTTTAACTGCCTTGGCATATCTCAGCATTATCCAGGTGTCCAGCCAGCAGACCTGGAGGAAATCCTGAGGAAAGGAGTTCAGACGCTAGTCATAGGAAGAGGAATGAGCGAAGCCTTACAGGTGAGTTCAACGACCGGTCTTAAAATATAGCCAGATGAAGATTAAGACATAACCCCCCACCCCTACTACCGCCAACCCCTGGATGGTGAGTGGAAACTGGATTAACGGTTATGGTCTTTTTGCCACAGGTGCCTCCCTCTACAGTGGAACATGTGAAGAAACAGGGCGTGGATGTAAAGGTACTGCAGACTGAGAAGGCTGTGAAAGAGTACAACATCCTTGCAGGACAGGGGGCTAAAGTGGGTGGAGTTTTCCATTCCACTTGCTGATAATGCCGAGCCAGCTGTACGGTGCCTTATATCTCAACTGCACGTTAAAAAGCTAAAGCAATGCCCTAACCATTGTGTTATTTAGTTGCCATGAAAAGGGTGTTATAAAATATTCTTGAAAAATTACAGCATTTACAAGATACAAAAGAGAAGGTTTTATTACATGGAAAAACTACAGATTAATATTTTCTGCCAAAATAAATCAATGTTAAGGTAAAAAAAAAAAAAAGTTGTCGATTTTATGTATTGTGGTCAGCTTCAGCTCGGTACACAATTCCTCTCGTATGGATTTGTTTCTTAAAGTCCCGGGTCAGCGCCGAGCAGGTTTTGGCATGATGAAGACTTTGACAGGCTTGCTGAGGTTGATGGTGCCATCGATTGAGCTTTCGGTTGTTGGCAGGCCTTCTGTGCTCTCGTCCCAGGCTGTTTTGGGGGCAGCCAATTTACTGCTGTAGGCCAGGAGCAACCGCACCTCGATCTGAGATGGCTCTGAGATAGTCGTAAAAACAACAGAAAGCAAGAAGTCGTCTTTAAGGAAATTACTTAGTTCATTCATCGTGGTCAGGGTTGCAGTGGATCCGGAATCTGTCCCAATAACACGGGGCGCAAGGTGGGGGAATACCTACTGGTCTATTGCAGGGAACCAAACAAAACGCACATTCACACACATATTGACACATATGGGCAATTTAGAGTAGCCAATCGGTTTGCCTGCATGTTTGTGGACACTGGGAGGAAAATGGAGAACCTGGACATAACACATAATATACTCATTATGTAATGGAGTCAATTATGGATAAATTATGTAGTGCTGTGAAAATGTATTTGCCTGCTTTCTTGTGTTTTTGTACATCTCGTACTAAATTGTTTCAGAAATGAAAACAAAATCCAATAAAATAAAGGAAACCTGAGTAAACACAAAATACAGTTTTTAAATGGCAATGTTAATTTATTGAAGCAAAAAAGTCATCCAATAGCATCTGGGCCTGTGTGAAAATGTATTTGTCCCCGTAGTAACCAATTCCCCAAATCTATGAAACTGCATTCATAATGGGGTTCAGCTGGACTAGGAGTGAGAGACCACAGTGAGAGCCGTTATCTCAAAATGGAAAAACTCGACACAATAGTGAACCTTCCCAGAAGTGGCCAACTTTCTAAAATTCCAATTCCAAGAGCACAGCAACTATTCATCCAGGACGTCACAAAAAAGCCAAGGACAACATCAAAAGTCCTACAGCACTCTGTTGCATCTCTAAAGGTCACTGTTCATGACTCCACTATCAGAAAGGCACCAGGCAAAAATGGCATCCATGGAAGAGTGTTGAGGTGAAAACCACTGCTAACTCAGAAGAAGGATCGTCTGAATTTTGCCAAAACACACCTTGATGATCCTCAAACCTTTTGGGAGAATGTTCTGTGGACTGATGAGTCGAAAGTGGAACTGTTTGGTATACAGCGCTCCTGTTACATCTGGCGTAAAACAAACTCAGAATTCTACAAAAAGAACATCATACCTACAGTCGACCTTCACTCGAGCACGGTGGTGGAGGTGTGATGATGTGGGGATGCTCTACTGCTTCAGGGCCTGGGCAATTTGCAATAATTGAGGGAAACATGAATTCTGCTCTCTACCAGAAAATCCTAAAGGAGAATGTCCGGTCTTCAGTCCGTAAGTAAACTCAAGCACAAATGGATTATGCAGCAAGACAAGGATCCAAAGCATTAGGAGTAAATCCTAAACCTAGAAGTAAGTGAAAGACTGAACTCCAGTTAAAGGAAGCATTTGGTTGCAGTTATTGCTGATAAAGTTGGCACAACCCGATTTTAAGTTTAATGGGGCAATTAGTTTTTCACATAGGTGAAGGCTATTGGATAACATTTTTTGCATCAATAAAATAATCAATTAAATAAAAACTGTATTGTGTGTTTACTCAGGTTGGCTTTATTTTATATTGTATTTCGTTTGAAGATCTAAAACTATTTAGTATGAAATATACACAAAAACAAGAAATCAGCAGAGACTTTTTCACAGCACTGTATCAGATGCAGGATCGCATAACTGGGAGGTCAGGCCATCGTATTAACTCACCATTAACACAAACGAGTATGGGCTACACTTAAAATCTTGTTCACTAGAAATATTTCACTACAGAAATGGCTCGACTCCCACACATTCCAAACGATTCTGGCAAGAACCATGTTCTCCGGCCTAGATGCAATTCTATTTATATCAGTGTTGGCTGCTAGGATTTCATTTCATATGCTCTAATAATCTTGCAGTATAAAATTTGTTATCTCTCTCTTTCAGAAAAGCACACCACTAACACCTTGAAAGACAAAAAAAAAAAATGTATGCATGTATTCATTTTTACAATTTGCCTAAAATGACATTAAGTCTGATTGGAAATGAGGTTTAGTCATGAGTATTTCAGTCCGTGCAAGTAAACAGGTGGGCAATATTTTATCTACATCACTTTTCTAAAAATCCTAACCCTAAGTGCTTCACAAGGCAACAATTTAAGCTTTCCAGACTCTCTGGTTGTCTTTTGTGCTTCACACTAAACAGAACACACCTCTGACACAACCACGTAGTGCCAAATCATTGTGTGTGACTTGTTTAGTGAGCATGATGGAACACTGGGACATACTTACTGGCCTGCAAAAATCACTGGACCTCAAACCTGGAGAAAACTAAACTTGACTAGAACTATCTGAAGACACTGACTGTTTAAGGTCAAGATTCGGGTTGCCGCCGTATTCCGAATACGACGTTTATATGCGTACAGGTATCGTAGTATTCCTGTATACATGATTGTTGTAAGTATGCTGATCTACGCAAGCGCTTTTGCTTTCCCAATGTTGTTTCCCGGGAGACTCAAGATGCTACCTGCAATTCTTTGCGGACCGAGCATGTGCACATATAAATTATATATGCCTTCCTTGGATTTTCGGAATAAGGTGTTTACTGTACATGCAATAAAATCCATCCATCCATCTTCAACCGCTTACTCCTTTTCAGGAACCTGGAGCCTATCCCAGGGAGCATCGGGCACAAGGCGGGGACAGGGTGCCAGTCCATCGCAGGGCACAATCACATACACACTCACATTCATACACTACGGACACTTTAGACACGCCAATCAGCCTACCATGCATGTCTTTGGACTGGGGGAGGAAACCGGAGTACCCGGAGGAAACCCCCGAGGAGAACATGCAAACTCCACACACATGGCCCTTGGACCCTGGAGGTGTGAGGCGAACGTGCTAAACACTAAGCCACCGTGCACCCCATGCAATAAAATAAAACGGGAATATTCCAGCGGAATTTGGGGAATCAGATATTGGAATGCGTCGCATACGTGACTCAATACTAATTTGCATGTTGCCAAATTCCGATTAATATCAGAATATCAATTCATTTCATTGTTGACATTCCTTATTTGACAAGACTGGTGTCAACCACATTAGAACAACAGCTAATCCAGTGAGTTTACACCACCATAGTTTAACCCTGTTACAAAATTTTTTTTTTTTTTTAAATCTAGGCAAATGTGAGACAAAATGTGCGTCAGTCTAAGATAAGAACCCAATACAAAAAAAAAACAATAAGTGTGTATAAAGGCTCACCTGTCCAGGCTGAATGGGACAGATACACCTGAGTTATAAGCCGCGTTCTTCCTGGTCCCGGTGTCCTAAAATCTCCAGGTTTAGGATGAATTATGTGCGACTGTCCATCTGGGTAGAGTACCTGTAGAAGGAAGGAGGAGGGAGAAAAGGCTTTTAACATGTTTGAAATAATACAATAATATTTCTGCCTCCACACCCCTAAAACGAATGACTCTGCAATGAAAGAACCCTGACCTGCACTTTAAGCTTAGCTTGTGGGTCTTGCACGTGCTCCAGAGTGGCATCGATATCTAACGCTAGCACTAAGCCAGAGGTAAATCGCAGCGGGTTGTCTGACTCTCCTGTCGGCTCGATAATCATCGCCGAAGCTCTGTGGATCTGGAAAGGCCAAAACTAGGAAATATTATTTGCCGCAACAAATCTTCATCTAAACAAACACTTTGATGTGAATGAATAGACCTGCTCCGGGAGTTTGAGGTGAGTTAATCTGCTCTGTCTTAGAGTGGTCTGGAGGATCTTCACTAAATCCAGAGGTTTGCAGGTTACGAGTCTGGGCATCAGATCTAGAAGTCTCTCCACAAAACTGTCCTGAAGGTGGGGCAGCTCAGCCAGGAAGAGCCTGCACAGGCAAAAGAAGGAACAAAAAGGAAGAAAAAAAAAAAGGGACAAAGGGTGTATGGTTACGCATAGCAAGTTGCCAAATTTAATGCTGTGCACCATCCATGACATTAGGTTAGTTCCTATTATCACTTATGCTATAGCAGCCATAGAGAGATATTCCCTCAACAGCAGTTGAATAACTGACTATATTAGACTACGTGGCGCATCCACCATACCAGTCCCTGTGGATGAGACGCTACTATAGAAACGATAACGAGCGCATTAATAAAAACTTGGGATTAGCCACGTATTCAAAACTACTGTCACGGCTGCTGTTGCGGAAAATTAATCTACACCATTTGACCAAATTCCATACTGTTAACACGGTCACATGCACTGACCGGCCTGTCCCGCCTGTTCACCTACCTCATCACTGCGCTCATCGGCCATTTTCTTCTGCGGTTATCTTCTGCATTTGATAGGTATACTAATAGTTGCTACATACAATTTGTTAGCACCCCCACCTCACCAATCAGTGCTGAGAATGGATGAACAATGAATCACAGCTGTGACACTTCATATCACCATCGCGTATCATACCTCTGAAAGGACTCCACTTCCTGTAGGAACTTCTCACACAGTCCGTGAAGAGGCTCGACCCTGAAAAGGAAAAGCGGGTCCGTATGATTCTACAATTACAGCTGATTTGTCAGTTTGATTTTTTTTTAAATATTGACAATACAGCTGCATCGATTCACAACACTGTTTACGATGCAAAAGTTAGGAGCTGAGGGTAATCAAAAAAGACTCCATGCGGCTTTGAATCAGTGAAGTAAATTAATCTTCCTGGGAAGTGTGTTTAACTCTCATTTGTTTTCCTCACTCCCTCATGTAGTAGTACGTGTTAAATTTATTTTATTTTTTTAAATCCCAGTCCTGCCCACAATAATTTCTAATTAATTTAATTGGTTCCCAAAATGTAATTTAAGCCACAGTGGCCCTGACCAGGATAAAGCGTTTACTGAAGATGAATGGATTGTGTAAACATGTCCAATACGTGTGGGCCTTGAAGTCCAGGCACTTCTCTGCAAAGCTAGGAGAGGACAGGGCCGTGTGGGCATCAGTTCCAGTCATGAGACGGTGGTCTCTAGCGGCTTGAAAAGAAACCCTTTTTACTTTGGTTCAACTTAAAATGCTTGCACAATACTGAATTGTATAGCATCGAATTGCACTGAACTGGCTGCTTTAAATATACTTTTCGCGTACGGGATTGTTGATCGCACATCATATGTTGTCTCAGAAGGAGAGTTATGCATTCCTGCCTGATAGTGAAGTGCGTGTGTGTGCGTGTGCGTGCGAGTAGTGCTGACCCTCGTTTAGTGCGGGCAGTAAGAATGAGTTGCAGTGCCTTGGCTTGCAGTCGCACGTTATGAATAGTTGCCACCTGACGTGTCTCCAGTCCGCTGTATAGGAATTCCAACTTGTACGTCTCTTCTAGGATCTACCATGCGCGCACACACACACACACACACACACACACATTTTTCTATTCACAGGGAACAAACAGATCCTATCATATTGTCTCAGAAGGAGAGTTATGCATTCCTGCTTGATAGTGAAAGTTCATGCGTGTGTGTAGGTACCTGCTGTGCAGCAGTTGATGCCATGGCATTCTGTTTCAGACACAGAGGCACAGCCATGTTCCACAGCTTCTCTTGTAGAGCCTGTTGTGTAAAAACGAAATAGGGACTTTTATTTGCATCTGTATTATTCAGTGAAAATGCCCCAAGCTCTTCGGTTCACTATTTCGGCTGACGCTGATATATTTTTCACCCTTTACACCGAGTATGCGTGTGCTTTTAACACCAAATTTGAAAAATAAATGCGTGACTAAAAGAAAAGAAAATGCAAAAGAAATTAAAAGCAAAAAAAAAAAAATCACAGCCCCCCCCGCCTTTTTTTGGCAGGTACAGAAATCGTGCGTTAGGGCCATATTAGGTTAATGCTGACATTCATGGTCCATGAGAAACCCACCTTCATAAGCAAAAGTTGACAGTGCAGGTATGTTGCGCAAAAATCTGCAGATCCAGCCAGTTCGGTCTGCAGCATCCCGAGCCTCTGCAGGTCACTGTGTGAGGAAGAGACGGGATAAACATCAGCACACGTCAGCTTCGTCAAAAATCGCCACCGAGTGTAACCCTGTGTTTTTAGACCTGATGGTAAAGTCAAGCAGGTCCTGAGCTCCGGGCGAGTCCAAGTTCTGCAGGATGCTGACTCGAGCCAGGCTCTCCTGGAGGAACTGCTGCGCCGACTCCAGGCTGCAAGACTCCATTCCTGATGACTCCGAACACAGAGCCGCCATCTGCTTCCTGCCTGGTAGCTGAAAGTGGAGGCGAGATCACACAAAAGAGAAAGACAATGATATGATGATAGGAATATAATGACGCCTAATGGTAATGATTTGAAAAACATCAAAATCTCACTCGGAGCTGAGGCACCAGGTGTGAGAGGCTGTCACGCAGGTAGGCGTAGTGCCGGAACGTGTGGTCTGAGAACAGGGCTGGCATGGTTGGACAAGACTTGGCCGCATTAAACACCAGCACTAAAACGGCAATGTCTGAAGAAACTCATATCAGGAAAAAAAAATCACCCCCATGTAAAGGCATCGATTAATTTTCAACCCATAATTAAACCCGTTTTGGCATGTAATCAGAAATGAGATGTGCTGCAAAGCAAAACAAATACATAGCGTACCAAAAAACAAACAAACCCAGATGCACTTCAACTGAAATATACTGAAAAGTACTCCACAAAAAAATGAATAAATAAAAGGTTAAATTTTTTCCTTCTACAACCTCACTGTTCGTCACGTTTGTTTCCTTTTAAAACAATGACACGATTTCACAAAGAAAGCCGAGCTGAACCGGGCAGGATACACGCAGGATCGTCCATGTCCGGCTCTGGAGTGTCGAAATACGGGTGCGTGCTCAGGAGCTCGGGGACAATGGGCAACACCAGAGTGGGGTGACGAGCTCCGAGGAACTTCAAACATCTGAGAAAATGAAGAAAGATGAAGCGTGGAGGAAAAGAGGCCTTTATTAAAAATAAATAAATAATTAGTGCTAAAATATAGTTTGTAAAATGAGTAAAATATAAATGGTACGATGATAAAGAATATAAAAAATAGTACAGTAATATAGCAGTAAGTTTGTGCGCTCACTTCCACACCGAGTTACGGTCGGTCGGATACTTGGCGAGGTTTTTCAGCAGATCCAGCAGGGCCAGCTGGATACACTCTTTAGTCGAGACGTTCGTGTAACACAGCAACTCATGCAGGGCCTCTCGGATGTCCCGTGATGAATCCTGAATGCAGAACAATAAAAATGTGCATTAATTATATAAATCAGCCAAAAGTCATCCATATCTGATGATCATAGGTATTATAACACACAATTCACAAGATTATTACAAAATAGCGTTAAATCCAGTGTTGCTTTATCAGTCTCCTTATTGTACATGCAAATAAACATTAGTGCACAAAACATTAATGACCACGTATTTTATGTAAAAAATAAATGTAAAAAAGCTTCGGGATAATAGCATGTAATAAGACGTGCTATTATAAACTTCAGGGTGCTAACATAATGCTGTATAAGGAGTGCAGAAGTATTGACCCCCCCATACACACACACACACAAAAAATCTTATATTGCATTAGCACCTGGAATTAAAATGTTATTATTTTTTGGGGGAGGGTGAGGGTGAAAAAATATTTTTTATTGTGACACAAACAATAATTAAGGCCAAAAAAAATTTTCTTTAACAGAAATCTTGAGTGTACATAAGTATTTCTAAATAAGTATGTAAGGGTTTCATAGGAAAGGGGGTGAATACATAAGCACACAACTTTTTTGTTTTCATTCCACATCAACAATTTGGACCATTTTGTTAGTCCGTTACATAAAATCTAAATTAAAAACCCATTTTAATTCCAGGCTGTAGTGCAACTAAACAGGGAAAAACACCATTTGTTTTTGTGCAAGTGATGTTAATTTAAATGCAAAAAAAATTAATTATTAAATGTAAAAAAAAAAAAAAACATCTCAAAGAAAACATCACCATATCAACATCATTAACCCGTTATGTGAATCATCCCATGTGTAAGTCGCTGTATAAGCTGGAATGATAGACAGAAAGGATAACATATTAGTAGGAGTGCATTAATATAAACCGGAGATTTGCAGCTGCACTGTTACAGAAAATCGAAATCAACCTTCTGACCAATCAGAATCCAGAATTCAACAGTGCTTGAGTTGTCAGGTTAGTTTCAGCTAATATTCCAGTGATGCTCACTGACTAAGTTTACATGGACACAATAATCTAATTATGGACCTTATTCTGAATATTCTGAAAGACAATATTGTGATTAAGGTGTTTACACGAGTCGTTTTTAGAATATTCCTTTCATGTTCCTGTTTTATATGTTATAGAACATAGATCGATTAACGTCTCACGTTATTACGTCCCCACACCGCGCCGGCCGACATTCCCTCCAGAATTTCACGCATCAACATACAGTTCGTCTTCGTTATGGTACCGTATACAGTTCTGGAGGTTTCATTTTTAATTTTACAAACGCTTCAAGTGCAGTTAATTATTTGTCATGTTGTACGTGTTAATAGACGACTGCTTGAAGCTGTGGGCTGCGTTCCAAACCACGTACTTACTGTCTATATATTATACAGATGTACATGTATTGCAGACGCAGCCATGCTATCGTTTGCTATAAAATGGTTGAGCACTGTCGTGTGTGTGTACGTGTCCTGTCGAAAAATGTGGTGAAAACTCTCACATGACATTAATAGTGTGATTAAGGTGTGTACATGTCTGTAATGCACTTCCATAATGCCATTAAAACAGGAACACTCCACATGTCTTAATTCCATCTGTGTTTAATCCGACTATGACTTTAGTTGGATTAAGGTAATCAATAATCGCTGTTTACATGATAGTTTCTTAATCAGAGTATCGTCTTAATCGGGTTAATATCGGAATATTGTTGTCCATGTAAACGTACTGAATTTTCGCTGTGTGTAAACACATTGTACGTATTGGCTTTTGCGTTACCTCGAGCACAGCGAGCACTGTGTCCAGCTGGTCCTCACGTAGCGTGATGTGAGTGGAGATCTGTCGCAACACATGGATGGACTGCAGTCTAACTTCCTCGATTTCATCATTAAACATGTCCACCAAGAAGTCCAGGCACTTCTCTGCAAAGCTAGGAGAGGACAGGGCCAGGGAACACAAGGCCTCCACGGCTGCAATCCGCACTTCTGCAAAGAAGAAAAAAAAAAAAAACAGTGTAAACGTATTCTGACGGCGCACATTGTGATGTACTGAAGCTCCCTTCAAGGCTTTAATACGCACCGTACATCTCATCCTCGAGTCCATGCACAAAAGCTCCACAGGCTCCAGAGTCGATCAGGTTTACCCCTGACGTGTCCAGTTTCTCTCTGGGAGCGTCGTCTGCCCATCTCCGGCCTGAGGAGAACTCTCCAGAAGCGTAGAGCTCTTTGGCTCGCTCGTGTGCTGTGCGCTTTTTCTAAAGCATGTTGACGAGAGCAGACCAATAATGAACACAGCACGGACACTTTCGAAATACTTTTCATTACCCCTGCTTCCCGTTTTGGAGGAGGCTGTAGCATTGTTTGGTGCTCCTGAGATAAAGTCTGTTCCATGTAGAAGTCAATATTACTACTGTTTCTAATGCTCTGATCACACCGACTGCATTACAGCTGTGTAATAATTAATGCTAGTACCTAATGTACAGATTCGCATTCTTGTGTAGTTACACTCTATACACGCAGACAAACCGTCTGAGTTTATTTATTTTCTTTTGTCCCCCATATGCTTATTTAATTATTTTGCTTATATGCTTATGAATGTTTAGTCAGAAGGTTGAAAGCTTAAGAAACATTTCTAAAAGTCTTGTATGCATGTTTATTCGTTCTGTACGAATTTGGTTTACAAATCAAACATTTAAAAAAAAACCTGCAACACCAATAATGCGAATATAATCTGAGGCAGACACACACACACGTATATATATATATGTATATATATGTGTGTGTATATATATATATATATATATATATACACACATATATACACACACACACACACACACACACACACACACACACACATATATATATATAAAATCTGTATGCACCATGGAGAATGCACACGACAACCATTCTTGCAACACCATGCTGCAAGGCAAGGTGCAACATATAATGAAATAGAAATATATATTTAAAATCAGAGCGTAGAATTTGGACCCATTTGAAGGTAATTATCAGCACAGGAAGAAGTAACGCCATGAGAACACTGTAAGTGTGTCCATACTCTGAGATCTGACATCAGCTTCTTGTCCAGCGTCTGCTCCAGGAAGTGTGGGCTCACCTGCTTCATGGAGCCCTGGAGAAGCGAACACAAACAGGTTACAAGATAAATAATATTTCAGTGCGCGCAGGAAAATCTTCGCTAAACCGCCAATCAAAAATTAAAACCCACCAGTAACTTGGCAGCCTGCACTCGGACTACCCAGGAGCCATCGCTGACCATGTGGCAGATCTTCCCGAATGAATCATCGATCAGCCGGATCTCCTCGTTGGATGAGGGTATGGGGACGATGCTGCATGACGACGGAGAGGAACAAAAAAAAAAAAAAAAAAAAAAAAAAAAATAAAAAAAAAAAAAAATATAAATTTTTTTTTA